>JPFL01000193.1:7926-48505 GCA_000733385.1 Paramecium biaurelia | reverse complement strand
TATTTTTTCTGCATTTTTTTTATATGTTTCAAGCATATTATTATCTAATTCTGTAAGAGTTTTATTTTTTTTAATAGTTTATTGTTTATAAAATTTCATTAAATATTATTAATCTTGATAAATTTATAAAGTCAACAAAAATTGCATCTTTCTATTAAACTAAATCAAAATATAAATAAATCTTTGAGTTAATAAGTGATCTAAAATTGAATCAATTATCAGAATACAAATATATATGTTATAATAACTTAAATATCTTCGAATTAACAATTAACATTGATAATTAATATGGTCTTCTGAAGGGACACTCTATATATCAATATTCTAATTAGATCCATTACTCATATACAAATCTTTCACTAATGTATTTTTAATTCATTCTATTATTTTCTTAAAAAATATAAAAATTAAGAATTCATAATTAATTCTATTTAAGAATTAATAAGTAATTATGATTAGTAGCAAGTATTAAGCAATAGAGGGAAATTTAAACTTTCCTTAATATAGTTAGAGGATGAAAAGAGAAAAAGAGTGTTTTAGATGTAAATTAAAAATAAGGAAATTAAGTTGCAAAAATAGTAAGTAGAATAAGTTAGCAAGTAATTTATAATAGTAATTAGAAGATAAGATAGGAGATGAAATATTATTAAATAATTTGTGAATTTCAAAAATTTTCCATAAAAAAATAATTAGTATATAAAATGTAAAGAAATACATTAAAATACTTATGTAAGTTACTTTATTCTACAACCCCATTTTGTTAACATAAGAATTCTTGTGTTATGAATATGTCAAGAGGTTTGGTTGAGGCATTCACTAAGGCATTTTTAGCAAAACTTTGTTTAAATGCTATAATGTTAGTTATGAGTTCTAAAAAGATAATCAAATCACAGAATAAAATCAAATTGGTGTTTCAAATTTTGATTAATAGGTAATATAAATATAATAGATAATAGAACTAATTTTCATTTAGGGTTATTTATGGGAACATAAACATTTTTGATTAAGTGCATTTAATGTCTTTTGAGAACAATTAGAAATAAGGATGATGGTTGGAATGCAGCAATATCTGGTTTTATTGCAGGAGGGTTGAGTTTTATAACTTAAAAGCCCCATGTTTAAAATATCTTAAGAGTCTATTTGTTTGCAAGAGCGACAGAATGCTTATATCAGATTGGTATTTAGAGGTAAAATATTTAAAATATAAAAGAAATTATTACAATCATCGAAAAGCCAATACAGCAATTGCATTCATCACAATGACTGCAGTAATAGCATATGGTTTCTTTTTTGAACCAGATATATTGCCAATGGACACGTTTAAGATGTATGAAAACTTTTCATAATAAACTCTTGTGGATTAGATTTGGCATATGTGCAATGTATAATAATATAGAAATAGATGCAATGTTTGAAATATATGAACAATACTTATAAGTTATAAAATGATCATAAAATTTTCTTTAACTTTTTTAATTTTCTTTATGAAGTAATTTCATTGAAGCAAAAGTACAGAATTAAAATAGGAGTACAAGGTAAACCTATGACACCAATGAAATTAATATCCTTATCTGGAAAATAATAAATCATATAGGGTATGTACATAAGTAATACTAAAAATAGTGAAATCAAATATGAATATATCAACTTCTATAAATAATAATAAAATATTATAATTACTTTATTTAATTTCTAATATCTAAATGATAGAATTCTTGTTCTACCAAGAAAAACATGTAGCCATCCCCACATAATGAATCCATATATGAATCCTAATTGAGCAATATCTAAAGATAAATATGAATAACAGAGTTAAGAATCATTTAATTTACAAATATCAGAATCACTAGTGATAAAATTAGTAAACCAAGATTGATCTGTTTCATTTAATTTAACAATAACATTTCTAAAATCAAATTATGTTTCTTTATTAAAATGCTTATAAAATTAGAATGTGATAAATGGATTTTATGATAATGATTAAGGATTTATTAAATTTAAATTACCCAAATATTGATCTGAAGAATTAAAATGGTAAAAATCAGTAGAATTAGATATTTAACTTGAATATCCAGTTTTATAAATAATTCCAGGTAATGATTTACTTTAAAATCCAAAATAATGCATTGTTACTAAATAACTCATCATTCCTGATGAAGCTGCCAAAACTCCATGAGTTAAGATCCATCTTAAGAAATGTTAGAGTTTCATAAATATCTTAACATTACTAGGTTTTCTGATTATAATGTCAACTTCTTCATTCTCATTTAATACTCCCAAAACTAGAATTTCCAAGACAAATGTTATATATAATATTCCAAAACTAGTGAGTGGTAATGGAATACCAAAAAATAACATTAAAATAATTGGGATGAATTGACCAAATTTATTACTTAAACACAATTTAATTTATTTAATTAAATTATCAGTAAAACGTCTTCCATGATATATACATTTCAATATTTATTCTAATTCTTATTATTAATTACTAATCAAAACAATTTAAGATGATTATTTAGCCAATTCATCAGATCTATTCAATGCAAAACTTACATCACATTTTCTTAAAGCAGGTGAATCAATCGTATCAAAACCAATCATTCCAACTTTATATCCTTGTTTTTAAAAAGCAGATATAACCATTAATTTTTATGCTGGATTTATTCTTGCATATATTGTATTTAATTATGTACATAGTTTTGTATTGATTGATTCTTCATCTGCTTACTAATTTTATTATTAATCCTCATCTAATTATTCATGATCTTCTAAATCATTACCTGTAACTATTTTTGGATGTAAAATTAATTAAGATTCTTAAGCAATATATTCAGCAGTTTCAGGAAAATCACCAGTCCTTTTTATATGTAAATAGATTACATTAATACAACTCTTATTCCAGATAAATTTAATTTCTATAATACTGTTCTAATAATTGGAGTAATAGTCAATTTTAAAGCAATGGTACCTAAATTTGTTGCATGATTCAAATTAAAATTGAATTCATTCGTATTTGCTATATCAAATCTATAATTCTCATCTAAAATTAATATTTTCTCAGCAAATGAAATCAAAGAATACCCCTTCTTAGCTAAATTTCTGTGAGAATTCAAATATTCAATCTCCTCTTAACTTCCTGATCTAAATAATTTTTATGAAATGACTTCAGGTGAACCCATTAAATACACAATATATTAAGACTTAAATTCTGTATTCTAAACAATTGTCAAACAATATCTTTCTATTGCTGTAAATTATCTCTATTATATAATTTTATAATCATCTATCTTATAATCTCTAATAAATTGTCTCATTATTTATTAAATATCTTATTTATTATAAGATTCTTCTAATGAATAATTTTCTTAATAGATACAATAATGAATACAATTAAGTAAATCTATATATATGATATTAAAAATACTTTGATAGTTTTTTATTTTATTAATGTGAAGTACTTAATTATCAAGAATTATCTTCTTAGGTTATTATCCCTATACTAAAAGAGCTTCCTTATTAATTAATAATAAACTCATTTAAGTAAGACTTTCAATCACATCAACATCTTTTAATAATATACTTTAATCTTGCATAATTGAAACAATCTTTCTCTTTGAATAAGAAATCAATAACATCAATGTAAAGGGTAGACTTAAAATAATCTATAAAGAATAAATACTTTGATAATATGATAATAATGATTGTGTTTATTAGAAATGTGAAATTATATTCACCATTTTTGTACTCTTCCAATATCCATCCAATAATTGTTATGATAATGAATGTAAATATTATTAGAGTAGTAATCTATATAATTCTTAATAATTTAAAAACAAATACTTCTTGACTTAATAATCTATATATGATGTAGAAATAGGAACATCAATTTTTTTAGCTAGTTTCCCTAGAATAGTCTAATTACCAGTATTTATGACTATAGCTCTACCTTCTCCAAAAATACAACCTACTCCTAAGAAAGCAACATTTCTTGCTTCAAATATTGATTTATGATTGCTTTCTTCTGATTCCAATAATATTGGTTGACAATCTCCTGTAAATATAAAATTATCAACACTCAATTATTAAGATAATATAATTCTACAATCAGCTGGAACTTTATAATTAGAATTTAATTCAATTAAGTCTCCTTTCACTAATTGTTCAGATGATATTTTTTATTTTTAACCATTTCTAATAACAATCACTTCATCATTAGATATTATTTGATTGAATTATTAAAAGAGTTTCTTCTTTTTTTAATATGATTTAAATGTTATTATATGTGTGAATACAAGAACTGCTATTAAACTAATAATTTCAATTAAAAATGAAATGTGTTCTTTCTCATCATATAAATATCCAATTATCGATAATACAATAACTATAAGTAATGCTAATGTAAATAAGTTGAACACTTCTCTTAATTATACATTTGCATGTTTACTAGTAATTTTATTTAAACCAAATTTTGCAATTTTCTCTTAGACCTATTAATCATTCAATCCATCATTAATATTTGTTTTCAAAATCTTTTATATCTATTCAACAGAGTATGTATGTTCAATCATTTCTATTTTATCTTAATCAATCTATATAGAATTTTCAGACATATATGAAGGATATACATGACTCATTCGCTGACTTGGTTTCTATTTACTAAACAAAATATTCTCATTATCATGCATCTTAGAAGAATAATCTGCCCCTCTTTCTAAAAAACGAGGAGCTTCCTCTGCTATTGAACTATTAATTAATTCTCCTGGTTGAATTGGATGCTCCTTTATTTTAAATTCAAGCATTGCCTATATAATTGAATATTGCACTAAACTTTTGTTTGGAGAAGTGTCTAAAATCACTTTAATAAACATACTTTCAGCAAATGATTTCGTATTATTACTTTGCTCTAATAAATATTGAGATTATTCTCCTTTATTCATAAATTATAAATTGAATTATAAGTAATTATATAACAATAACTTATTAATTATTATCACAAATATTATATGTGCACGTCTTTTATAATATGATCAAATATACATATTCTTTTATAAAATAAATTTTAATTAAGCAGATTTTTCATTCTAATTCCACAAATTATCTTACTCCCTCTAACTTCATCCTTACACTTCAAAAGAAATAGATTCTTAATCTAGATGTCTTAAATCAAACTTCTTATTATAATATTATTACATTCTAATAATAATGTTTATGTTTTATCTATAAATTGAATTTCTATATTTCACATTGACCATGACCTCTAATCTTATTCATTACTCTCTTAAGAATGTGAATTGACTTGAAGCATTAATGGTGTTACAGAATTGACTTATTAGAATTTGATTTTTAACAAACAAAATAATTTGAATCATATTACATCTAAAAATAGACTCAATTTCAAATACAGATTATAGAATAAACATATTGTGATATTGAAAGAAATACATGAATATGTATCAAATTGGATTCAATTTTTGTAGTTGCTCAGCTTCTTTAACAAGTTATTGCTGCATAATCTCTAGTATTCTAATATTTTTATCCAATTTTTCAACTTATTCAGATATTACATTATGCCAAGGGTAAAGTATAAATGCTTAAAAGCTTAATGCACAGATTCCAACAAACATGTTCACTTTAGGTAGTACCATGAATTTTTGCTTAGTTTACTTTAATTTATTAATTAATTTCTCTTCAAACTATTTATATGCTTTGAAGGAAGATATTTTCCATTAATTTCCAGAAATCATCAGTATAGTTCTATTTTTAGATCAAACTCATCTCCATAGCTTCTCCTTCTTCCTTTAGTATGTAATAGCATCAATAAAATTGTCTTTTAAGATTATTTATATTATTGCTACTATTTTTAGGATAACATTATTTTATATTTATTATAAAAAAACTCAAGTGTATAAAATCACATCAGATATTTTTTCCATTCAGAATTATTCTTTACTTGATCAACTGTTGATTTCTCTCCATATGAGTTTTCAATTCCCCTTCCATCTATTCCAATTTTACAATGTTTTTCTCTAATTTATCAACTTAATTTGTGATTGTTTCATGACAAGGATAAAGGACCAATGCTTAAAAACATAAAGCAGCGAAGCCTATAGCAAAATTCATTTTTATTATTCCCATCCTGTATGAATTTGATTTATTTTAATAATTGCATATTAAATTCCAGAATTTTGATTTTATATTCAAAATTTTTTATTATATATTTCTATAACTTATTATTTATTATACTTCTGTTGATTATTAACTCAAAAATATTCTTTCAATACATATCAATCTATTAATAACAATTCGGGGTTAACAATTCTGCATTTAGAATGAAGACTTGCTTCTATTAACAAATATAAAAATAATAAATATAATTAGAGAATAGTATATAATATAGTCTATATAAAGGATGCATAATTTAAAGTTTAGATAGTAATATAATATCTCAATTGGTAACTATAGATTTCAAATCCTATTATTAAAAAATCTAAGAATAATATAATAAAAGAGCATATGCTATAATGAAAGATTAATAGAGTATAGTATTGTTTAGATTGATATATATTAATGGTTTCAGGTTGTATTCTTTTTGATTCAAATCAAATACATAAAAAATATATATATGGCAATTTTTGAGAATAAAATACAAAATCATACTTTAAATCACTACTTTCAAGGTGTATTGTTGAATTTTAAACCTCAAAAATAATAAATTTATGTAATAGTAATAAATAATTTATGTAATTTGTCTTTTTATTTGTTAATATGAAAATATTGATGATATATTATAATTAGTTGTTCCTTTTGTCATTCAAACATATCCATATAATAATAAATATCTCTTTTAAAAATATATTTTGAATTAGATATTATGATTAATCATTTGGAACAAAATAATGAATAGTATATATCTATTTTAAACTTGAAATTAATATTCAAAGTATTAATAAAATTTATATATATATATCATAATATTGATTTTTAATAATCAGATTCAATTTTAGATTATGTCTGAACTCTTTTTTTAGGTTTATTTTAATCATCTTTGTTTTATATACTATGTAAAGGATGATAAGTATTAATAGAATCTGTCAACATAAATCCTTACATTTAATTCTCTGATAATCTGTCTAATCTAGAACTCATAGATTTAGATTTCATAAATGATTAATAATTTGATTTAATGATATCTACTTTAGATGAAATATTTGGATTCACAACTCTTATATGTTATTTAGCAACTTTTATTTAAGGGAATTATTAAGAATCTTCTTCAAATGATTATTTAATAGAAAATTAATCTCTATTTGTTGCAAAAGAAGGGAATTACTTACGACGAACAGATGATAAGAGATCTTTGACAGTACAATTCTATTTACTAAAATGTGGTGTTTTGGTTCTACATATTATTAATATTATATAAATACTTTGGTTTTGCTGGTTAAAACTATTCAAATTACTTTTCAACTCTAATTAAAAGACATTTTTAAAAATTATCACCTGCCAATTTGAGCATATTAAATTCTTCTTATTTTTCACCAAATTATTCATCTAATTTAGTATGTTAATCAATAATAGATTTATTTTATTCAACCATTTAGAGTTTAGATAGTTTTGATTAATAATTAGATCTAAGAACAGGAGATGACACAATTGGTTTAGCTTCATCTTTACCAAATTCATTTGCATATCTCCTTTCTACAGCTAATGCTTCTTCTTTTTTTGTAAGATAGAAGTTACAACTCTTAGTTTTCACAATATCCTCAATTCTCCTTCTAAAAAGTTAACTATTTCTTTATTAAAGAGAATTTAATGCTTAAAAGAATTCTGGAAATGTTTTTCTTACAATATGATAATTCTCAAAATAATAAATATGATATTTTTACTTCTAAAGAAAGACAGAAACAATTACAAATAGTTAATGTTTTTATGGAATAGTCTCTTTTTTCCTTTTTTTATACAACTTCAGTTTCTCCAACAAAACATCCTCCTGTTAGATTAGTTAATATAATTGTTTCTTTAATATCTTTGACTTCTTATTTTGAACTTTTAAATATAGACATTAATGTAAAATCTACATTATTTTAACTAGGTGGTTTAGGAAATTCAACATTTTATAATAATTACATTTCTCCATCTTTTAATAATAAGAATCCATCTGTTTCATCTCCTTATTTCCAAATAAAAAAGTTAGCTGGAAATTTGGCAGATGTAAAATATAAAATAAGTTTAGACATTTTATGTTTCGTCATATGTGGAAACATTTTTACAAAATAATCTATTTTCTATTATAATGCTTTCATTCCTTTCTCTCCAACTTACTATAATAATATATATATTACAATTACCTTAAAATTAGCTTTTGATAATGATAATAATTTAAGATCAGTTAAACCAAATATACTAGCAGTTCTAGGTTTATCATTAGTTAATGCCATTTCTCCAAAGATAGTTCCAGTCTATTTTTAAGCTACTAACATAAATTTGCATATTCCTTAAGTCGTAAAATATTTTTCAAAATTTCCTGATCGAAATAATATTAATTCAGAATCAATCACTTTTTATGGTTTAGCCTATTTTTTAATAACTTAACCATAGAATTTCATTAATTCATCTCCTTATAATTGAGAAATAGATTCCAAATGCAATTTTTCAAGCATCTTTAATATTCTTGGTTAAGCAGCTGCTTCATCAGCCTCAATTGATCCTTGTTGTCTTCTAATATATATTCCTGCTCTACCACTAAGAACAATATAAAATTTATCACCAGCATCATCTACATATGATGTCAATATCTACCAATATGAAACACTGGAGAATCTTTAGAGATAAATTCATAAATGAGGTTTTGACAACATAATTTTGTAAATTCCATCAATGTTTATGTATCTGGACAATTTTCTTTAAAAAAATCAATTACTTAAAGTATTTTAGCAATAATATCTATTTATTCTTCAGATAAATATTGGTAATCTTGATAGATTTAGACAACGGGCTTGTTATTATTGTGATTTCATTAATACTTAAAATAATTCTTCTTTTGCTAAAGCTTGATCTTCCTGTTCCTTTTCAAAATCTTTAGTTAATCCTCTTTTAAGTTTCGACATTTATTAATGTACTATATATAATAATGACTGATTATATTATTTAATCTCAAATAAAATTTATATATGTGTATTTCATTCAATCTTAGTCTATAACACTTTAATTTTGTCTCCAAGATTAACAACAATTTCTTTAACCTTACTTCTAACTCTCACAAATCCTTGTAATTTATCATTCACAACCTCAGCACTTACATTAACTAAGAAATCATCATCTAAATATAAATAATAAATTCATACCAAATTTAGTCTGAGCATACATATTAACACATATAATATTACCTTTAGGATGGTTTTCATCTATAGGTTTTGCTTTCAATTATTTTTCTAAGAATTATACATATTTAAATGGATCACTATCATATATATTATATAAATACTTTTAATTTGAATTTATTACAATTCTATTTTCCCATTCATATTTTGCCCACAATTTTCTGAATTATTCAATCTAAACTGTTGCAGGTATTATAAAATCAATTAAATCTACATTTATTTCCTTAGTTACTAAATAAGCCTATTCTATTCCAGCATTATTCTCATAATGAATAGCTCCATACACAACTCCAATATCTTAAGATGAAAACTTGATAGTTGTTCTAACTCTGGCTGATTAATTAGGTTGTAAAATGACACCTTAAGCTTTTTCTATAACTTTGCTTTCTCCTTAAGTTCTAAATTCTACTTAAACATTTTGAACCATCTTAGACCATCTATTGACCATAAGTACTTCAAATTGTATATCATATTTATGAACATTAACAAATGCTTCAGCATAAATTGGATCACAATAACCAGTTAATTAAACTATATGTCCTAGTCTAGATACATAAGTATTTTCTTCTTATTTAATTGTAATTGATGTTTCATCATCTGCTAAATCAATTTCATTAAATTCTGATATTCCTTTTAATTATCTAATAATAATTGGATCATCAGGTTGTTTGAGAATCTTATCATAATTTTAATGAGATCCAAATTGAATATTCTATTCAGGGACAACATCAGATTTTTTATATTATTCTAACAATTTATCTTATGGATTCTTGCCAGTTAAGATTCTTATACTAGAAGTTATAGTTTCTAAAGTATCCTAATCAATTTTGGCTGTATTTTTTTGATAATAACGTAAGAGTGAACAGAAGATTAACAGCATCTAACTAGAGTACTTATTGAATTCTGATATTTTGGATAATAATTTCATGAAGGCTCTACTCAAAGAAGATGCAAGAAAAGAATTTTACATTAACAATTCTCTTAATTTAGATACATGTTCTTCAGTGTCTTACTTTTCAACAACTTATGTGCCATAAGTACCATCAGGTAATATTACAGTTTTGATTACTTGTTTATTTTCATCTTCTTATTTGGCAACAACTTTATCATGTTCAAGAGGAAGGTTTCCTATGGCCTTTTTGATTTGATTAAATGATCTAATAGGATTAACACTATAATCTCCAAGAATTGTGAATGTTGCTTTATATAATTCCATATGATTGATATCCAAAAAACGATTAGAAAGTGCAGTTACAATTTTATGTTAAATTGGCTAATCAGATAATTACACTAATTTAACAAGTGTTTATCCAGCTAATTGAGCACATTAATCATCCATTTTATGATTACATATTATAGAATCTATAAATGTTTAGGCTACAACTTCATGTACTTAAGGGAACTTATGAATCATTGGATTAATTAATTATAACATTAAAACTTTGTATTCAGATTAATCATTTTAATTCTAACATTTTTAGAATTCCTTTTATAATGATTAAGCCAACAATACAACATTTTCATGTTTCAATTAAAATAGTTTTAAAACCTTTCTTCTAATATCTATACTCTATTAATTAAGTAATTAAGATAAATCTTAAGTTCTATCTTCAAGGACTCTAGGATTCAATTAATTTACAGCTTCTAATCTATCTAAAATCACTAATTTAATATTGTTGTCTGTTTAAGTATTAATTAAAGACATATAGATTTAAACAGCAATTTTCAATGAAGCTAAACTAGGTGATACTGAAAAGAGAGTATTGGCACATTCATATTAGACAGATGCTGATTTGGATTTAGAAAATTAATAAATAGATTTCAATAATTTAGGTTTTTATTATGGATCTTTTTTACATACCTTTCTAAACAATTCCAAAATAGATAATTATAATATATCTCCAAATTAATTACTATCATCTGAATAATTAATGCTCAAATAATCAAGTGCTTTTTATTGATTAGCATGAAATAGTAATAAAAAAGCATTTCTTTTAGTAGATAAATCTGTTTCATTTAATAACAATTTCTCCATTAATTCATCTAAATCTGAAATTAAATCATCTCCAAAACTCAGAAATATTTCATATAAACACACTACAGCATTTCTTCTTACATATACATGTTTATGATTAACATTCTCTACAATTGCTGTTTATAATGGTTCCAATATTCCCTATTTTTTAATAAATGATTAAATACACGCAATTAAATTCTGCTTAACAGTTTTAATGTTCTTCCTCTTATGTATTCATTTGGATGCAATAAATCTTTTCGTAAACTGTTACATACTAAAATCATTTCTTCCTTTAATGAACCATTAGGATGAGTTTTCTCAATGACTTCCCAATAAAAAAGTAGAATCTTTTTTAATGAATGAGTCTCATCTGATAATGGTACAAGAGAATTAATAACATTCATTACCATTCTAGGCATTTATTCATCATGTATAATTTAGATAACAAGTGATTTCAATGCCTAATCATATATAATGTAAATATACTTTCAATTTATCTTCAAACTTCCCTGTATCAAATGCTTTTGCAATCTCCTATTAAGTCATTGGAGCATCTTCAGGAATTACATATACACTACACATTCTATCTACCTTCACTTGAGTCATTATTAATCAATTTAATATATTATACGTGGCAATTTTACTTATTATATAAGCACATTTAATATTCACAATTATTCTAACCACTATTTATTTTCAACATCTATAGTTTCAAAACAATCCATTCCAGAAAAATCCTTAATTTTTGGATCAGCTCCATTTTTTAATAGTAATTCTACTATCTCTCTATTTCCAGAAAGACAACCATAATGTAATGCTGTCATTCCAGATACACTTTCCTATATATTAATCAAATTATGTTATTTATAATAAGGAATCAACAATTTTAAAGCTTCAAGATTCTCTATATCTACAACTATATGAATCAATTTTATTTTTTGTAAATTTTCACATTACAAATATTTCACATCATTATGACTCTATAATAATTCACTTAATTTATCATAATTCTCCAATGAATCCTAGATATCTTAAAATATTTATTATTCCTTTTCATTCAATTCAAATACTTATTCAATAGTTTAACCAGTTTTATTAATCTTCTCTATAAATTATTCATTAGTATCATGTTCTGCATTCTTCATTGTACTTACCTTCATACCAAATTAAGAATTCTAAACACTCCCTGTATCACATTCAACTCCATTATCTAAATATTATTATATTTATTTTATATATAATTTCTCTGCATCTCCTTTTTTTATTCCTTTACACCTTGACCATGCTGTCCACTTAGCATGATCTTAAAGATGTAAACGCATAGGCTCTGGAATATTACAATCTCCAACTGTTGCTTATTTGTATAAACTATATAACCATAATTAATCTGGTTAACTTAAACCAACTAAAGTTCTTCCCTTTTATGCAGCTTCTTTAAATTCTTCTGAATATTCAGATAGATCAGTCTCTTAATTTAATTTTGGTTGTCTTTTCCAAAAAAATAAACTCCCACCTATGGCAGCTATTGTAAACCCAACTATCCATGTCAACTTTTAATTCACCTTCCCCAATATATTAAAAATCATATATTTTAAATAATTATCATAATAATTATACATCAGCTATAAAAAACTCTTAATTATTCATTTCCACACCTTCAAATCTACTCTATAAATCTATAAATTGCTATGAAATAATCAGAGTCTTGATACTAGTATTCTTATCCAAACTTTCCAATATAACTGAAATGTCATTAATCTTATTACAATTTACATCCAATAATTCTAAAGATATAGAATCCTTTAAACAAGCTGTAAACTATAATAACTCATCCAATTCAAGATGACTTAAATGAATACTTCTAAAACAATCCTTTTTTATTATCAATTCCCCCAATAATTCTATATTTTAAATTGAATTCTCAGATATATCTAATTGTATCTTTATTATTTCAATTATAGGATCCATCGAATTCTCATAAAAATCTCTCAACAATTATAAATTATATCTATTATATTATCCTGTCTTATTCTTTAGTTTCTTAATTATCTTTGATAATGTCTTTTATTTATTATAAAATAATTCATTCTCTAATGATGGTATCTCTAATGCCTTACCAAACATCACATCAATTGAATTGAATAAATCATTAAAATTAGTTGCCCCAATATTCTTAAAATTCATCAGAGTCAACAATTCTAACTCCATTAAATCTGCCTTCTTTGAAATTTAATGTCTTCTATAACCTGGACTAATACTCTCTAAATTATTTGTACTGTTATCCCAAAATTATACATATCGTTGTTGAATACAATTTGCTATAATTTCAATACCTTCATTCCCTATCCCTTAATTATCATTTAAATATATTTGATTTAAAGCAAAAGAATTTTGATTCATTAAAAAACTACCAAATTCCTTGATAACCAAAGTTGTTAATTAACAATTACTCAAATCAATTAATTTCAATCTATTCTTATTCTTCTTAAAGTATTATAACAATTAAATAGTAGCAATTGGACCTAATTAACTATTAGATAAAATCAATTAATAAATCTTATGATTCATTAGACTATCAAATATGATCTAAGTATATTTTGTTATATAACACAAAGGTAATGCATTCTAAATTCCTTCTATCTACAAAGCATTATTAGAAATATTGAAAGTTGTAAGATTTTCATTGAAAAAATAATCTACCATGCTTATAGAGGGAGATTTATCAAATAATCTACAAATCATCCATAAATTATTTAAATAAGCTTTGTAAGCAATTTAATTGGAAATGGATCTTCTCCATATTTATCCAACAAAAGGTTTTTCTAATTTTATTGTTAAAGATCTATCTAATAATTTAACAATATAAATAGATCCTTCATCTTTAATTAAAACATCATCTAATTATCCTATTCCTCTTGCTACTTTATCAGTTTTCAGATGGTACCAAACTAAATGAAATCCTCTTTATTCAAGCCAGCAAATGTGAAATTCTTGTGATTTCCCTTTTTATTTTAAAAAATATTCTCCTTTTTATAATTTATCAATTCCACCCTTTCCCATCTTTGATCCTGCTTATAAATTAACATTTGTAGTCTCTTTCAAATGATCCTTTATAGCCCTTTATGCTTAATATCCTTAATTATGAGGAATCATTTACACATTATAATCTTTCAATTATTCGGTTGTAATAAATTATAAGTGTTCTAATTTTTTTGATCTTTCTTATTTTTTGGCTTAAGCTTTGACTTTTTTTTCTATTTTTTTAATCTTATTTTCTGAACTTTATTCAGTAAATTCTGATTCATTGGATGTAGGTTAAATTTTATATGCTTAAGAGGGTAGATTATGAATAATAATTTAATCTTGAATAATGTTTATAGATTTGATGTAATTATAATCTAAGGCATCTAGAATTAATTCTCTTAGAATCAAGTATACATTATATTAACGTGTTAATGCAGAAGGTATATTTTGATTATGCATAAGATTAAATTATTGTATGCGATTAAGAAATGAAAATTTGAAATGTTAATCAATTTTTACTTATTATTCAACAAATTATTGTTCATTTGATTCTTCTTCAATTTAATTTTCATTTAGTAAGACTTCATAAATATTTTTATCTTCTCTATAGATTTATCTATTTATTTAATATGGTATTATATTAATATTCAATTCCATTTCATTTTTAAATATGAAATGAATTTACTCTTTTGTGTTAAATATTTTATAGATTTTCTCTTAATAATCATCTAATAATTATCCATTAATTTTAGTAACTTGTAATTAAGATGGTTTTTTGGGAAATCTTCTATCAAATTTAAGTTTATTATTTATAGAGAGTACAACTTTATATTGTCTAATTTGATCATATTTAATATTGAGTTTTTACATCATTGAATTGATTAAATGGAATTCCACAAAACCAGTTTCATTAATTGATTACATGATTGTTTACAATTATTATTACTTCTAATTGAAATTTTATTGTCTTTCCTTTAATTATTGTTGTACTATAATTTTTGAATCAATGAATTTTGGGTCTTTATGAAGTTAAACTTTTTGTTTAGATTGATTCAGAATGACTTGAGTTTATTTAAGCATCTCTTCAGGAGGAAGTTTAGATTACTCCTTTACTTCACTCACAAATAAACATTTCTTTATTGTCTATAGGTTTTATTCAGTTTATTTAATTTTATTCATATATGTCAACTGATGTTGATTACTATACTAAATAGCGAAGCATATCATAATTACCTTAACGTAGACATCAACACTTAGATTGTTATGATATCATTACATAAGACCAACATTATTAAGATTTAGTGAATTTAGCTGCAAAGTTTAGGTATAACAGATTGGATCGCTTTAAAATGTTTGTCCTTAATGGCATGCTCTAACGAAATCAAACACTTTAATCTTAAATTGAGAAGTGTTTTCGTCGTGGAACTAGACTTCATACAGAAGAAAAGGTCTTGCAACCAATTAAACAAGGAATACGTAGAACTTCATTGATCGATTACCCACAATTGGGTCGTAAAACTGTTGAAAGATTGAAGATTTAATAAGAGAAAAACAAAAAATTAATGAAAGCAATTCATCGCAATAACGAAAATGAAATTTCCACACTCACCACGGAGTGAGAGTCATTTGATCACAATATTATTACTTAGATTTAGATTTAGGTACTAATATCGGTTTTTGGTTTGACATCTTAATTTTACTATTCAAATTTTATTTCTTCTATATCAAGCTAGGCAATGGTTAAATGTGAGTAACAATTGGTTCTTATTTTTAATCTAATGATTTATTCTCACAAACGCTATTTGCTCTTTTAGTTCGTGATCCATCATTTGAAGTACTTCTTAAATACCTCTTAGGTTTGCATAACTCTTTACGAGGAGACCATCTCTTTAATTATTTTAAATATATTGGGATTGTCGGTTCCAATTACAACAAAGTTGTATAATCCATCTTAGTATGTTAAACTAGGTTCTAAAAAAGATGTTTATTCAATGTTGGTTATTGTGATTGCAAATATGTTCTTTACATGCTTAATAAACTTATTCCTAATTGAGCATTCATTTATATATTATATTATAAATTATTTAACTCTTGAATATTTGTATACAGATATTTCATCTTATATTATATTACACAAAGAGTAATAACAGCTATTGAAATCTCAATAGAAATTTAATGAAAATAATATAATACACAATATATCATTATAATAAAATCTAATATTCTTGTTATTCATCTTCAAATCTATTAATGAATTCATATATAGACCTTGCTTTCTTTGAAATAATTTGATAAATCAAAAGGTAATTAAATTCCATAAAAAATTATGATTCTACTATTATTTGATTGAAATATTATTAGTTTTGATGATTAAAAAAATAATCAATAATAATTATAATTTATTAATCTATGAGTTTAATCTATCAAGGAACTAAGGCAATTATTAAATAAGTTAAGATTTGCAAGAAAAATAATAATGAAGATATTCAATTAGGAAGAGGTGGTTAAGCTGTTGTTTATAAGGGTGTTTTATTGATTCAATAATAGGATCTATCTGAGAGATATTTAGATATTGCTTTAAAGAGAATTTAATTACCTAAAATTTCACTTGGCAGACAAAGAATTTATGAGTTAATTAAAAGAGAACAATCGGTTTATAGATCTATAAAATCTCCACATATTATTAAATTATATGGAACTAATTTAAATGATTAAAATACTAAGCTAGAGGATCTAGAATACTTGGATTTTTATTTTGAATTATGTGATGGCAATCTAGCAGATTTAATTATAGATGTAGAAACTAGGACAGACATACCATTAAGCGAATAAAGTGCATTGAAAATTTTTGAATAAATTGTAGAGGTAGAATTGTTATTGGAACAATCTATATTTTTGAGATCCGGTAATGTAAAAGAAGGATTGTTTCATAGAGATATGAATATAAAAAATATACTTTTTAAAAAGAAAAAGAATAAAATTGATGTCAAGGTTTGTGATTTTGGAATGGCAAACTATATTGAAGAAGAAATAAATTTAACATAAAATATCGGAACAGCTGTAAAGCAATATTTATATCTAGACTTTCGTAAGTCCAGAAAATAAATTTCTTTAATAATATTCTTTCGAGAAAAATGAAACCTGGTCATTAGGAATTCTCTTATTTTGCTTGTTAAAGGGGCTATTATATTATAAAAATAATATCTCCGTTTTCAATAAAAACAGTGACCATTATAAATTAATAGAAAAGATGGAATGCTTTGACTACACAAAATAAGTATTGAGGGGTTTATTAGATTATGACCCTGATAAAAGATGGGGATATGATGAAATTAAAGAATCCTAATGGTATTAGTTATTTTGTTAAAATAAATATAAGAGTTTGGAGAAGATATAACCAATTTTAAAATTTAGAAAAGACCTTTTTTAAAATCTTTCCCTTCACTTAATAAAATATCAAAATTTTATTAATTAGAATAAACCATTATTATCAGAATTTGAAATTCCATAAGATTTATTACTAATAACATTAAGGTCTTATTAATTATGGTCTTGGAAACAATTAGAAAAATATAGTGGAAGTTATTGTTATGAATACCATTATTAAGATAAGATAGAAGATTAAAACGTTGACAAATTAGATATTAAAAAAATTGAAGCAAATTTAATCTAAATTACATAGGAACTCAGAGAATTTTTTTTATATGTTTAGTAAAACAATTTTTAGAATTAGGAAATTAAGAATGAAGATTATAAATAGATAATAGTATATTGGAGTTCTATTATAAATAAAACAGCAAATATCTCCCATTTTAGACCAGATGCTCTTTATTATTAAACAAATTTATTAGAAGATATTGAAAAGAAATTATTAAGTCATTTATCACTATTTTTAATTTAGACTGACTAAAATGTCATAACTTAAAAACTTAAAGATTCAAATAAAATTATAAATTAAATTTCAAAGTTGAAACTATTATCTTAATCTTTTGAATAAATTCTTAAGAAACAAACATTAGAATTAGAATAGTTAGAATAATAAGCAAAATCATTAGAACAATTATAAAAAAAAATATTTTAAGGTTAAGTATCAATCAAGAAATTAGTTGAAACTTAAAATGAAAGGGCTTTTTAAGAAAAATTAGATTAGGTGTCAAAATATTAAAATCAGGATGATAATACATTGAATAAAAACTTAATTGAATAAAGAGAAAAAGTTAAGGAACTTAAATATTAATTTGATGAATGTTCAGTTGCGATAAAATAAAAAGAAAAATTACTTTAAATCTTAAAATAAAAAGAAATATTACAGACAACATTATAGATCTTATAATAAATATAGGATTAATTTAAACTCTTTTTTGATTGGAAGAATCAATATTAATATTTAAAGATCTTTGAAAGTTAAAAAAAACAATGATCTTATTCAAATTCATAATTATAATAATTTAACTATTGTATTTATTTTGCATTCTATATTTTTATTTATTACAAAATATTAATTTAGGCAAATTCATTCTTTTTGTATGAACATAATTTAAATTAGTGTTTATTATTGATTATTTACTATTTATGAAAACTTGCTTATAACAACAGATATTTCTATCTGCTGATTTATTAAATAATTATGATAAAAACAAATTTTAAATTTTGATGTAATTAATATGACATTACTATCGTATTATTTATAGAATAAAAGTTCTAAAATAAAAAATAAAGAAAAATTTTTTCATTTAAATATCTGTTCTAAAATGAAAGAAAAATGAAAAAAAACCACAGTATTCTGAATAATTATTTGTCACCATTTTAATTTAACAAATTTATTTGCAGACTATATTTTTAAAATATATTGATAATATAAATCAAATAGAAAATTAATTAAAGTCATTTTTTTAACATTTCAAAAACAAATTCGTAAAACTTAATAAAAAACCTCATATATAAATTAATAATAAAAAAGTACACAAGCAAGTTGACAAAATATGGTGAATACCTTTTTATTCTCAAATAATTTAGGATTTGAATATTAAAATTCACGATGAATAGATTAAAATTTTAGATTTTAGTTATTACCTATTGAGGCTAAAGAAATTAAGATAATGTAAAAATAAACTCTATTTTTAGTTACAAAAAATAAAATATGACATCTATATATATCTGTATACAAAGTAACATTAGATATTGTGATGAAGAATTAAATATGGAAAGATGAAGTAGATTTTTATTTTTACTAAATGTTATATAAATATTAAATCTTTTTTAAGTTTTTTTTTTCAAGATAGATATATTAATAACATTTTTGTTTACTTCCTTAAATGATTGATTTTCTTATTTTCAAATTATTAATAAAACTTCATTTTATTTATGTATTATTATTATTATTGAAGAGTTTAAGGTGTTAATTATATTTCAAAAATGAGCGTACAAATTCAGACTTATGTATATCAAATCTATGTTCACATTAAATTTTTCACGCAAACATAGAATACTTGTAAATGAAGAATAAAAATGTTACAGACCTTTTTTCTCAAAGAGCTATGCGTATTTACAAATATAAAATTGAAAATTAGTTGGTATTTGAAAAATCAACCTAAACTCTTGAATTAGAAGATGAATAACAATACATAAATAATAAAAAAATACAAACATCACCTAATTTGGAAAATTAATTATAATTTGTTACAAACTCGTCGCTAAAAATTGTGGCGATAAATGAAAAATTTGATACTTCAATACATTTTTTAACGGAAGAAAAGAATTTTAATTCCTCATCTAATACTCCTTAAGTGATGCCATAAAACACTGAATAAATTGATATTGCTTTGAAATAGCCACATAAAGAAATTTATAGTATCCGAATATCAATGATAATTTATCATTAGATGTTCAGAAAGAAATAATTGTAAATTAACAAACATTTAAAGATCATGATAAAGAATCAGAATCATAAATTTAAGATACATAATAATAATTATTTAATCAAATTTGTTAATAAAATTAATAAGTGCATGAAAAATTAATATTAGATTAATAGTAAGTATTTTAAAATCCAAAAAAGTAAAAAATTATTCTAAGATTCCTTTTTAAATAATAATAAATCGATTAAAAATCTAACTAGAATAATTAAACAATATAATAAAATTAAAAAATTACAAACGAAAAAATATAATTATTTGATGAAAAATAGTTGAGAAAGAGAAAAAAAAGTGAATAAAAAATTTAAAAGTAATAACAATAAATTTAGATTAATAATGAAAGATCATAAGAAGAATATTTTGATAACAAAGCATCAACAAGTACAGCTAACAAAAGTCGTAGACATTAAAAAGTTAGTTTTTTCCTTTTAAGTGCTTTATCACCTGAAAAATTTAAGGAATATTAATATCATCTTTAAATGGTTAAGAAAATTAAATATTCATTAATTGGTGATGTCTAAAATGATTCAACATAATGTAATCTTTGTATTTCAAAATTCAAAAGATAACAGGAATTAATTGTTCATTGGAAAAAGAGGCATTTGAAAGAGTTTAAATAACTCTTACCATAATATGAAATTTGATATAAAATCATAAGAATGAATGATAATTATAAATAGCACATTTAATAACCATTACATTATTTAATTAATGTATTTTATATTATTTTATAAATCATTTATGTAATAAACTTGAAAGTATTTAATAATTAGATTCAAATAAAAATTTCAATGTTTACAAAAAATATCAAAATTCTTAGTATCTCATTATTGATTAATAAATTGCCTTATTTGCATACTTATTTGATAAAATTCATTCGGACGGCTAAATGTATTCTAAAATTAAAGAATATTAAATAATTTATTATGTATTAATATATATAAATTTGATTACAACTACAATTTCTAACATGATTAAATTAAAAATCATTACTAAATTCAAGAAATAATGATATGAAGCATTTAAGTTTTAATAATCCATTTAATTTATTAGAAGTTCTTCAATATATTTTATATAAAAAATTAACTCAATTAATTATGAGATCTCAAATTTACTTTAAATAAAAATATTTTTTTAATCTGAATTTATAAACTTTAATTTTAATGATTTCTCCTACTTGAGTTTTAAGAATTTAAAACTTATAAGGTTTCTCAGTTTTAATAAAACCATAACACCATCTTGATTAAATAATGCAATAATTTAAGAGAGTTAAGAAAATATTGATATATAATATTTAAAAGGATTTTCATTCTAATGTATAATAATTTCTAAATTTTGTGATAAAGAGATACATTTTACTCTTTTACAATAGACTACATTTAAGCAATGGTTTAGAAATATATAATTGTATTATCATTTAATGATAACTAATTTATATACACAAATTAAAATATAAAAAAATCAAGTTTATTTACAAACCACCATTAACTCGATTTAGATGGTGGAATCTGTTTCATCGGATTCAGAATGATTTGAATTTCTTTGCTTTTATTGATTACTAAAAAGCAAATAGATAAGAGAAATAATTCCAATAAATGACAATATAAGTAACAAGGAATTCACCTTTTGATAATTTGCATAATTTTCAACTCTCAAAATAATGGCAACAACATATGAGAAACAAGTCAATTCTAAAATAAATATAAAAGATAATTAATACCTAAATTAATACAACTATATATTAATCCAAATCCAGTGGCTACCATATGAGATGGGACAATATTAGGAATATATGGCCACATAACTGCAAAATAAATACCAAAGAAGAGTCCATTAAGAATACTTCCAATCAAAGGAAATATTAAACATGGAGACTCAAATTCTGGTAACATCTAAAACATTATCAATGTGAGTAATTGACAGCTACTAGCAATTATTAAAATTTCGATATTCTTTCCTATCCTTTATAAATAATAGCCAACAATAGGACTCAACAATGCTGAGAGATAATAAGGAATACTAAATAAAATGTTAGCTGTATTCTAATCCAATTTAAAACTATGATATAATTACATAAACAATACTTTTGTTTAAACATTTCAACAGAATTATAGCTAAAGATAAAGAACACTGAATAACATGTTGCACAACTTATTAATGTAATATAAAATTCTAAACTAAAATTTTTGATTTATCTAAGATCAATGCTTTCCAATTTTTGATCTTCTACTTTATCTTTCATATCACTATATCTATCAATTTAAGTTAGAATTAAAATTGTAGTAAAACTGAAAATTGCAATTTTAAAGCACATAAGCAAACATTTAGACAAGTCATTATCAGATGCTGAATATAAGAATGGGTATAAAATTGAAGCAGTTATTGATCCAATTCTGCAGAGAGCAGTATCGATACTTTATTTTATTTATAAATAATTACCCATATGCAAAAGAGTTTTCTTTCCCTTTGAACCATTTATTGATGTAATAACTTTCTGCTACACATCCACTTGATTCAAATATTCCAAATACAAATCTTCCAATGATCATTAATTTAAAACTTTGATAAAATACAGAAATTAAGCACAAAACTAAATGTGGTAATAATTATTAATATACATTAGCCAAGTATAACTACTAATCCAAAAAGCACATATGATCTTCTAACACCAAAGGCATCAATTATTAAACCTCCTACTAATGTCATAATCATATTTGGAAGCGATTCAAATAGTAGCAAATAATTAACATCTTCTTGAGTCACCTAAAAATAGCTCTTTATTTATTCTCCTAATAATGCAGGAAATTCAGCTATTAGGAATTGTGCTAATGGATAAACACCAATTAGACATAATACAAACCATCTAAGATTAGTTTCATGCCAAGAGAGTGCTTTGACCATGATTTAAGTGTATTTTAAAAATTAAATTAAAAATTAAATTATCTTATTTGCAAATTATTTAAAAATCGATTTAAGATCATTAATTAGAAATTTCTAAATTAGGCTAAATGGATTTAATGTTAAATAAATAAAACAAGCAACATTAAACATGTTCAGTATTTTTTAAATTAAAAAAATTAATTAAATAAATAAATATATTGTTTTTTTATTACATTAACTTCTATTACATAATAAATATATTAATATTCATCAAAATTAAATATTATAAATATAAAATACATTAAAAATCTACACTTTAAATGTATTCAAGATTCATTTCTTATATTTTATAGCATATATAGGAAATAGATAAACTTGTTTAATACCTTTTATAATTGGAGTCTTAGGCAAAGCACTTTTTAGATAATCAATTTAATAAATAATATAGCTAAGATCCCTAAATGTTTATTTATATAAATAGATACCATAGCTATAGATATGCCTCAAATTAGTTTTTTACACTTTTTTAATAATGTAATATATAAGAACTGTTATGGAATTTGAAATTGTATGAAAAATATAATTGATTAACACTTTCAGTTGTTTTTGCGAATTTCTTAAAGTATTTTTTATATTTTGAAAAATAACTATTATTCTTTCAAGACTTGCAGTCATCTAAAGAATTTATAATTTCCAAAATAAATTCATTATTGTATAACAATATTTTGTATTCAAAACAATTTCTATGATTATTTAAGATCATTAGTTATAATTAATAAAATTCTTAACATTATATATAAATGTATATCTTAGAATGTAAAATAAATAATATTCTTAAAATTAGATAATGTATAATTATAGGAATATTTAATTCAGTTTTTATCCATTCTAATTAACTTTTAAGTATGTTACTCAAGTCCTAAATGAGTCAGTCTAGATGTTGATTAGGAATTTAATAAATGCAAGAGGGATCTTAGTAATAATAATATAAATACTTTTATGATTCTAATTAAAATTTTGATATATGTAATAAATGTGTTCTTAATTTTATTAAATTGTTTTTCAATTTTTATTCTCGTTACTTCATTTAGTTTAATCTTCTATTAACATAAAGAGTTAACTTTAAATTGCAATTTGTGATTTTTAAAAATTCCTATAAATTACTTAATAAAGAAATTTTGTATTTTTTATAATAGACTCTTAACAAATTAATAACAAAAGGATAACTTAGTTTCAAACAGAGTATAATTAAGATCGCTTCAATTAGAACAGAGGTAAATTTATTATCTTATTATTCACTTATATATTTAATTGAAGCTAAAAAGATTGCAATAGAACATATTTATCCTGTTGATACATCTAATTCGTTTAAATTATTGAGAATATAAGGTTTTTGTTTAACAGCATATAATTAATAGAGTAGTAAACATAAACCAAGCAATGAAGTTTTTACAAATATATTCGTTTCAAAATATGTCATAATAATGATAATTACTGTTTTCTTCAACAATTTGATCCATTCCCAAAAATAATTTTCATTATTATATTCATTGAATAGATAACAAATGTGCTTTCTAAATGATATCTTGTCAATTTTTTCTCGTTAGATGTATAAGAGTATGAAGAGAAAAGATGGAAGGAAGCATCCAATCAATCCTAATCCTGGTAAAACAAAGCCTATTATCCAATTTTGATGACTTGGTGAATTATAAAGTAACGATACATCTCCTTATATGTATTCTATATTGGAAATAACTCTCTTTGCCAATAATGAAAAAAGTCTATAAAATTTATCATATAATTTTACTGTTTTATCAATGCTGCATAATTTGAAACATATAAGTACAAGAGTGTAGTAGATATTGTGCTGCTATTAAACTTCTAATTTTTGATAATTGAATATAACTTAAACCCAATATAGATAATTAATTATTAGCCTATCATCAATATTATCATGGTTATAATTCTATTATAAATTAGATAGAAGCTATAGATCTCTGATAAATAGCAATCCAAATTATTAGCCATAAAGTATGATGTGTTGCTTGTCTAATTAATAAATGTAAATGAAAATGAAAATTAAAAATTAAAAGTAAAAATTATTGAAAATATCCATAAATAATTAAGAAATAATTTAAGCAAGATGCTCTCATGATCTAAATATATATCATAATTACCCTAATTTAGTTTAAATATAATTTTCACATATTTTTATCTTATTTTCAATGAAGAAAATAATTGATTAGACTTATCAATACTTCTTAAAGTTAAGAGAGTCGAGATAATGGCCCTATTAAATTATATTAATCACAAATACCATATTGATGTAAGAACAAAAGGAATAACACTATCACCAGAATCTCTACAATCTTGGCAAACGGTATTAATTTCACTTTTAAAATAGTTTCCTTGTCCTCTTATATCATATATGTCGCATTCTTCACATAAACCTCCAATGTGTCCTACTATACATGAATCATCTGATACAACCCATCCTCCTTCACAAAAATCAGCAAGTTTAAAACAATGTTCAGTATAATCAGAATAATAATCAGGTCTCCAATAACCCTTCTTAAGTTAAATCTAATTTGATGTTACAGATTCAAATTTATTTTAATCAAAAATTGAACATTTTGTAGTGTTGTATGTTACTGAGTAATATCCTTAACTTGGTTAACAAATTTAACAACCTGATTAAACATAAAACTCCCCTAATTAACACATTAAACCTTTGATTTCAATATTATATATTAAAGTATCAACCTAATCATTTAGATGACAAACGATCTAAAGTTAATTGATGTAATTATTTTGCTAATATGGATCAATAGTAATTGATAAAAAGCTTAAATCAATTTTTTTTGATTCAGAATAATATTCTACAGCTGCAATATTTATTGAATCAATAAGAGTATCATTAAGTAAGGTTTACCTAAAAATTTCACAAGAGGAATTAGAATAATTAAATAATATTTCATTTAGACTATTTTTATAGGATAATGAAAATTCCTCAAAGTACTTATCAAATTTAAGAAATGATGGATTATATATTTTATAATGAATAATTTCTTAATTGCTAGGTATCTTTAATAATTTTGTTATTTATAGCTTTCCTTATTCCATAACAAGATAAGGTTGTAAAAACAGACTATTTAATGTAACATTGTTTATCTTTTTCTAAATAGTTTTCATCTCAAAATTATTAATTGACAAAGCTAAATGAGCAGGCATTTCTTAAAGATTATTTGGAAAGAGTGATGCAGTATTCAATTTCATCCAAGATTTAATAAAATTCTTTTCATTTAATTTACTATTACCTTGTAAATAAATTCCTCCTCCTTTTTAAGCAGTGTTATTATAAAGTATTGTTTCAGATATTTTAAATTTATTGCTATTCATTTAAAGATATAGAGCTCCTCCATGATAAGTTGCGATATTATTTAATAATTTTAAATTGACAAGAGTAATTCTTACATTTTCAGCCGATATTGCAGAACCAATTGTTCCATTATTCATGTTAAAGAAAGAATTCTTAATCACAATATTTGATTCTTATTAAATTTATGATTTAGCATATATACATCCATAGTTTCTTATTTTATTCTGAAGACAATGTAATTCATGAATTGAAATTGAAAAATATTATGTTAAATCAAATTAAATTATTCCATTCCAACATTCAGAACAATTATTATTTAATATTGATATCTATAATAATTGTATCCTATTTTGAGAATTTGTACTTTAAATATATATCAAAGAACCCTTTTGATTTGATAAAAGCAAAATTTGTTCAAATATCCATGATATCTTAGTAGGAATATTTAAATCTTAATTTAATAATTGAAAATTGATATTACACCTGCCAGAATCTAATTTTATTCTAGAATATTCAATTATATTAGATGTTAATTTCCTGAAATCAAATGAAGCCAAATTTATAATTTGAATGTTTTATAAAACAACTTAAAAGTAGATAGATGATGTTTATCCAATGTGAATGATGTTAATTGGATAGAATGACTAAACTTCAAAAATTATCAGATTTGCCAGTTAAACAGTTTATGAATCTAAAATCTTTAGTACTGGAGACAATAAAATACCTTAAAATGTTAAATTGTATATTGATAATTAGCATCCTAATATATTAATAATGGCATTATCATTTGTTATTTTCTAAATTTCGTAAGTTGTTATAGAATTCATTTTTTAAAGAAATTAAACCAATTCGTTTTCATCTTATAAAATAGAAATATTCTCCATAGAAACAATATTCGATTTAAGATTGACTAGTTAAAACTCTATTTTAAAGAATGAATTCACTAAAGAGTAGCAATTTTTAATGACAATATTTTGAAATATAATAACATTAGCCTTAAAAGATGGAATTATAGATAGGATTGATGATGTCAATCTATTTTGTACCTCTTTAAAGAATATATTTTGAAATTTGAGTTCTAAAAGACTATTTTTTGAATAAATTGATATAGCTCCATCATTCTCCCCAACTTAAGAATTAATATTTTAGGCTGATTCCACAGAACAGTTTGTTATAATAACTCTACCTAAGCCCAAAGTAAAAATATCAAGTATAGAGCTACTTTAAGCCAATAAATCCTTAAAGAAACAATTATTAATTGTAAAATATTATGTTGCGATTGCTATAGCTCCTCCTTTATTTTAAATTGTAAAAATTTTATTAATCATTTAATTGACGATGTCTTAATTAAATTTTTCATTCAAATCTATATTAAAATATTTATTCCAAAACGCCTAGATTAATTAATTATGATTATTAATAAAAATGGTATCAATTTTAATTGAATTCATATTGATGTATATAAAGGAATTAGTAGAATTGGTCAAGGCATTTCTTTATGAAGTTAAATGAGTTATGTATAAAGAACTTGATTATGAATTAATAAATAGTAAACTTGAAGAAGTTTGGGATGGATCATCAAAGAGTTAATTAAAACTATTATCTTAAAAGTTAATGTTCTCTATTTCAATCATTTAATTCTTTTCAGAATTTATAGCTAATTAAGAGAGCATGAGACCTTAGTTCTTTTTTAATATAATATTTCCTGTAAAATTTAGGTCTTTAAATTTAATACTCCCTCTTTGGTTTGTCACTGATGAATTTTATAAAATTTAGATAAAAGATTAATCTATACTATATTGATTTGTTATTTCGATATTTATTAATGATAGAGTTAGGTATCCTTGAATGTAAAATAATTAAGAATTTTCCACCACAACCTCTAAACATTCTATAGATATAGGTACTCGATAACTCTATATTTTATTAGTGTATAATAAATCTTCCACATTAATCAAAGAAGCACTGGGTAGTAAAAAGAACTGAAGATGATATGAATTGATTATTTCAAATTTCTTAATCTCTAAGCTAAAACAAATAATATAAAAAAGATAAGTTTACGAATCTTATGCTTTTGGAATACCATTTTCTAAGAAATAAATATTTTATAATGTAATTACTACTTAATCAAGTGTTGATTATTATTCTGTAAAAATAAGAGAAGTATTAAATAGAACATTATTTTAAATGTCAAATTGATCAATTTAAAGACTATTTGATTATGCATTTGATATCACCTTATAAATTAGTAAGGCCTAAAATAGTTGACAATCTCTTAAATACAATAGCTTGATATTAAGATTATTTTAAAATAGTAAAAACTTTGAGTTTTCAAATTTATTCAAATGTAATGTAACTTCTACTAAATTAAAATAATAAGTATCTGCGGCATTTATTAATTGTGAGTTTTGAATAAGAGATTCACTAATTTTGAAATCATTAAGATGAATAATTGATTGTTATTTAATATTTTATATAAAACTAAAAATTGTGGAATTATAAAAGTTACAATTTTCGATTTTAAAATTTGAAATAATAGTATTTTTAGGAAAATCGTAAAATAAAAAAATTGTAGTTTGAGATAAATTGCAATTTCGAATTGTGAAACTTTCTAATTTGATAGAATTATCCTAATTTTAAAATCTAATTTAAAAAACAATAGAATCTACAATATTTAAATCACTAAATGTGATATTCCTGATCTCAAAATGTTTACATTATTCTGCTTAAAAGGAGAATTTTATTTAATCTTAATTTGATGCAATAAATTTAGAATCAGTAAGTATTAAATTTGTAGGAGCATCATAATTATGTATTTATAGTTACAAAGATCCCAATATAACATATAATAGTTTGTTTAGACTGACAGAATCAAAGTTTTCTAATTTCATTTACGGTTAATAAGTGGCTGGAAAATGATTCCCTAAAATTGTCAACTCAACCCAAAAGAGGGAAAAAATTTTTCTTTTTAATTCATTATTAATCTATAGAAATTCTGTGATTTCTGAGGGACATAAATCTTGAATAGGAATGATTAACTTAATTCTTTGTGCTCCGATATGATTAAAATATTCAAAATTCAAATCATAAGAAATCCATTTATCAATTTTGTACAAATCTTCACAATTATTGTTGATCTAATTATCTCTATAAGTATACTTAATATTAAATAAGATTGTCACAAATATCATTTTGGCAATATTTAGCTATTTATTAATATGGATCAATAATTATATTTTAGTCTTGCCTTTTCTGGATACATTTATAAGTATACTTTCTGTTTTAGTCATCAATTTCATATACAGGATTAATATTCTAAACTTGAGATGTATATCATACTTTAATCTCTTCTGTTGTCCTTTATTAGCAAATCTAACATAACAAAGGGCATTGAATACATTTCCCTTTTTCTATAGTCCTTATAGGCTTCATGTAATAATCCTAGGAACACTTACTACAAGTAAATCCATTATATGCTAATTTTTCTTTTTTACAAGAAACACAATTTTAATCACAGTATAATTGACAGAAATTTTGGTTTAAAGCATATTGATCTATACATTTGATTGCGAGAGGAGCTATGCGGTTAATTGAAGTAGACTTAGGATACATATACTTATTTGGTAAAAATTACATTAAAAAACTTTGTATTTATTATACCCAAGCATCAGATAAAGTAAAATCACCTTCTATACATAATTTTGCATTTAGGATATCACAAATTATACAATGCCCAGTAGTTAGGGAACTTGAATATCCGTCTTCACATATTATACACTTTACAATTGATTAAGGTGTTTAAATACATTATTTACATTTAGGTATATATCTTTAACAGTTTGTTATTTCAGGAGCAACTTTAAAGTCTTAAATCGCTGATAAAGTACAAAGTTCTTAACCTGATTGGTTTATAAAAGATCTCAAACAGTTATGCAAGGTAGGTTCTTTAAAAATACAACTACCTAATGTGAAATCAAATATAAATCCTTCTAAACATAATGCACAACCTATTTTATGAAACTAATCTTTTTGAAAAGTTTAAAATTCATTATAGAGTGTACACTTAGTTAAATCATTACTTGCATATTCAAAACAAAACTGGCAATTCTCTATTTCACATAAATTACATGTATTTTCAGATGATATATAATAAGGAGAAGTGCAATCATTAATTTTAACCGCCCCACGAACGATTAATACACAATTTCCATCTATTAATCTAGAGATTATTGAACACTTTTAGCAAAGTTATTTAGTTATTAACATTATACAAATTTCACAATATTAAAGACTACAAGAATAATAATCTAAGTTTTTTCTTGATGATGAGTAAAACATAAGAAAATTCTTATTTGTCTCTTAAAAATCTATGTAAATTTTTTCTATTTGATCTTAATCCTGATTTAAACTCAATTAACATGGCTTAAGATCAATTCCATCAAATATATAAAATGCCTATTTATTATCAATTTGATATTGTCCTGGACTTCCAAGATTATCAATATATAGATTTGTTTAGCAATATAAATTATTTTACCAACCTTAAGGATTTTATATACATTCCAAACATGTCATTACAGTATCCTTTATAAAAGAAGGGCTAAATTAAATCAAAAATGACTTACCATCTTTAGCAAAATTCATCTTTATTAAAATATCCTTAAGGGCAATACAATTTTGAATCATATTCAAATTTTGGATCAAGTGAAAAATTATAGTTTTCCAAACTCATACAATCTAGATCATCAATATTATCATATGGGCATACACATGATTTATATTGTGAAAGATAAATTCGTTTTGATTCATCTGAACAAGATAAACAATCCTTATCTGTAGGACCTTCGCATTCTTTACAACTATGATGACAACCTTTGAAAATACCAAATTCAGATGCAGAATTAATAAATTTCATATTTTTTAAAATTCCAGTCAAATAATCAGTTGAGGATTATAAAAGATTTCCAAATTATAATTTTAATTACACTTCATGGAACTGATTAACTAAAAATTCAGTTTCATATAGGGTTTAATCTAATCCTTCATAAAAGGTAATTTCTATCTTAAGTATATTTTGGCTTAAAGAGACATACAAGAAATGCCATAGTTTAATATTATTGATGCTCCATTCTTTTTTTAACAAAAAACTATTCTTCTAAAAATCATAATCAACAAGTGGAAAAATATAGCTATATGTTGTCACAAATAATTTGATTTAATAATTTGAAAATTCATAAAATAATTAAAATGCTGATAAATTTTCATTTTTAGCATAATCGTTTTCAAAATTTGCTGATATTTTTATCAATTAAAAAATAAAAGATTAATCCTTCTGACGAATATTTGAAATTTTGATCCAAGTTTCAAGTTAAAATTCATCACAATTTTTATTTTCTGAAGCAAATATTTCTTGTTTTAATTTGGAAATTTCAAAATCTGGTAAACTTTCTATTTAATTAAAAAAGCTAATGCATTAAGGATTGTGCATTAAAGAGAAATCCTTGAAGTAATCAAGTCCCTTTTAAATTGTTGATGCTACATTTCCAATAGTTGGAGGTAATACTGCTAATTTTCCAGGAAAATAGGAAAGTTGTTAAACTTCTTGAATCCAAAGTAATTAGGATTCTTCTACAATTAAACCTCCTCCAACATCTATTTTTAAATCTGAATCTTTAAAAGGACTTTCAATATTTAATTGTTCACTTGCTACCATAGTTTCTCCTTAAAATATATAAAAGCTAAAGCTTCCTTCTGATGGTATTATATTCAGTCCAAAAAAATACCAATAATTTTCATACTTTAAAGGATCGATTTCAAATTTATAATTATACATTTAGTTATCACTACTTAAAAATTAAACTCTCTTTTAAACAGTATGTGTTTATGGATCAATGCAATCATAGTAGAGTAAATTAATTTCCTTACTTGTATTTTCTATAATAGAGCTTTAAAGATAACAGTGACTATCAAACATTCCTATCACACCAACTTAGGATATTGTACTTAAAGGAATGTATTAGCTCCAAACTCCATAAATAAAGTCATCAAATTTATTAAAGTTCTTTCTATCGTTATTGAATTGATATGTATAATATTAAAATTGCTCATTTAAGCCTACTATATAGGATGAAAGCACAAACTTTGAGAAATTTAAACTGATAAAGAAAGTTGCCAAAAAATTTATCATGCACAATTAAAGTTTTGAATTAATTTGAAAATATACAATCTAAGAGTCTATATAATTTACAAAAAAATGATTCTTATATTTTATAATTAAGTACAAATTATATCACTTAGTTTAAGAAGTTATTAATAATATTATCTGATTTCTCCTTTATTAAATTAATTTGATTTACATTTGATAAGTTCAATCGAATAATGAAATAATGCAAAAAATATGTATTTTAGAAAATAGTAATTACAAAATTTATTATAGCAACTATCATTCATCAATATATACAGTTTAGATAAGACAAAAATTTGTTGAGAAATTAAAAAATGAATTTTCGAATAAATAAAATAATAGAAGATAACTACTAAGGGATTATTGATCCCTAAACGATGGTAAGAAATTTAATTTAGATGAGTGCTAACACAAACTCCCACATATAAAATATAAGTTTCCATTGATTATTTGTTTTTTTTTAAATTTTCAATATTTTATTATAAATTATTTAATTAAATAAATAATTTCTTACAATAATATATAGTGAAACCTTTGCCAATCAAAATGCTCATTCTATACTTGTATATTTTCAACTGTTTAGTTATTAGATCTTAAATGATCAACATCAAATAGCAACAATTCATTTAAAAAATTTAGTTTTTATAGTTAAAAATATTACATGATATAGAAATAAATTAAAAGTTAAGATCTTATATAAATCATTAGTTATGCTGTCCAAAATAGAAGTTATAGCAATTCTAATAGGATTTGAAAAAATAAGTTTTATTTTATTGTGTTATTCTGTTATCTTTTATATTATTCATTCTTAACTACTATCAAAGAAGCATAATAAATACCATTTTTATTATTTGGGCCTCTTACTATATATAAAGTTCATCAATTTTCCATAATAAGGAGGAGATATATTTTACTTGGTCTTAAGGTTTATAGCAATAAATAATTGGGAATTTTATAGTCAATCAAAATTATAGAAGTCTTAGAAAATAAATCAAGATCAGTTTTGGTTGAGCAATAAACAAATACCTTCACAAATACATTTTTGTAATTTGAATGACCTTCTTTTGAGAAAATTTATTGAAGCTTGCATAAGCCATAAGTCCTAAAAAGATGTTTAAGATAAATTAAAAATACCATATATGAATACAATTATTTGAAAGTAAGAAGGCCGAAAATGATTGATTTATGCATATCTTCAAAGATCTATGCAAATACACACAATCAATGGAAATAATTTTTAAGGAATAATATAAATTCTAATTGAAAAAAAATGTTAGATTTCAGGGTAAAGCCTTATTATTAAGCAACCTACTTCCACTTGGATTTGCACTTGGGATACTATAGCTAAAAGCTTTAGGAAATAATCTTGTACTGATATGACTGGAATAACAAATGCAGCATGCTCTTCATAATTTTCAACCTTCACTTCAGTTGGAACCACATGTTTACTTAAAGGATTATGCACATAATACACACCTTAAACTGCTTGTATCGCAGTAGTTGGATCTGATTGAGCATGTTATTGGGAACTATCATCAGTTACAAATACTTACATTGACAAATGTATGTAACTTTCTTGTGCTGAAATTCAAAATGGAGCAGCAACCAATTTCTGTCCCTTTTTGCCTGATCAACTTGTGTTTCAAATGGAATTGCTTGCCTTCCAAAAACTAATTGCTCAACCTTCATATATAAGATAACATGTAACTCAGGAGGTTTAGATCGTATTTGTGTATTCACTTAATCAACTGCAACTGGAGCTGCTACTGATACTGGAATATGTGCATTAATGACAGTATGTACCATTACTCATAATTATCAAACAGCCTACTTAGCTGTCAGAGATAGATGCTACTGAACTTCTACCTCTGAAACTCCTTTCCTGACCTTACATCTTAATACTGGATTTGTAGATATATTTGGACATTTCTATAAATTGTTCATGTTATAGCAATTAAAAATAAAAAAATATTGTCTGGACATCATGATATCAAAATATTAAAGCAATTTAAGCGAAGTATATTTAACATTTTTTTTTTAACAATTCTTTTTCAAAAACAATTTTTTGATCAAGAAATATGTTACCACTACTTTAGATATTTATTGTGATGCGTATTAAGAAATGCTTCACCCATATAATAGGATATGGTTGAAAGGATATGGTTGAAAAATTATAAATATTATCGATTTAAATAATGTGTATGATACAATAAAAATAGAACACTCAAACACTAACAAAATCTTTTTATGTTACTGTTCTGGAGATGAGATAGGCACCGTCATAAAAACTGAAAAGTAGGCTAAGAATTCTAAGAAGAAATGTAGTGACCTTCTTGATAATACAAATTGCTGTAATATTATCCAATTATTGAAGATTGGTGAAATGCTTTTATTTTTTATTTATTGCTATTGGACTAAGGAGAATTAAGAAAAAAATCGTTGTTCAATATTTTTGATATCTATTTTTGGTGTTAAATATTATATTCTAAGTTTCTTTACTAGATAAATCAATTATATTAAATATTATTATATAATTTAATTATAAAAGGAGATATAATATAATATAATTTATACATTAAATTAAATACATCAAGTTAAGAAGTATTATTTTATGTAAATTTTTGTTAATATGAAACTTGAATTAAAATTAGAACTTTCTTAAAAGATTTAATTGGGTGTTTAAATGTTATGATTTTGAAAAGTGCAATTTTAATTATTAAATAGCAAATATGCATAATTGGATAGAAAACAATATGTATTTTGAAATTATTGTAAAGCTTATGATTGCCATCAACCTTTTTTTTGTTTAGGGTTGTGAAATTATATAAAACGAAACCGGCTTGCTGTCTAATTACCATTAAATAGAAAATACATTGATTGCATAATCAAGTACAATTACAACCCAGTCATTGGCCTTTTGGAGTTTCTGTATTCCAACTTGGGAAGTGTATGATTATCCAATAGTTGAGGAGTTGTTGCCTTAAGATAATAGAAATTAATAACTTCTGTTTTATATGAATTCAGAGAAAAACGATTCTCCTTTGGTAATTTTTATGTATGTTGATCTTGTTGGGGGAAGTGAAAATAAAATTGTTCACAAACTTCATATAAATAGTGCATTATAAGATAAAACATATGAATACAAATTTGATTCTAAGAAATATGAAGGGACTTGGATCTTAAGCATGATGACTCTTTAATTCAAATAGATAAAATTCGAAACTTCAGAATCAATTGATTATCATGATATTGAAGAGAATTTGTTTGAATCCAACAAATTTATTTTCACAATTGGAGGCACTGGAATAGTAAATAATTATATATAAATTTAAGGTGAGAAAATATGAGCTGGGTATGTTTAGAGGAAGATTATCAAAACTCATATATTTATAAAATGAACCAACTCATAACTTTGAATGGGTTAAGAATAATTGCTTTGTTAATATATACCCTAAATAAGGAGAAACCATTCACATAATAAAAGACGTGGAAATTTTTTAGGGAAACAAAGAACTCACAAGAGAAATAAACTAGGTAGGCAAGAGTTTTCACTTTTATTGTTGGGTTAAATACGATTTTTCAGAAGCAAGTTTCACTACAACTTATTTATTACTTAGACTTACAATATTTAAGAATTTTGGGGAGGAATTAAGATTAGGGGATGAGCTGGCTAAAATTACAGTAGATTTAGACAATTCATAACCTAAAAATTGTGGTTATGATGTAATTTCACATATGTATTCTACCCCAATATTAGGGCCTATAAATTAATAAGAATAGGAAAGACTTAAATTTCGAAAGGATGGATCATACTATTATCAAGAATTAAAATAATGGCATATCGTATCATTCTTTTACAATTAACCTGATGGGCCTACAGTGTCTTTTAATTTTGTTTCTTCAAATAATATTATTCATGAGAAATTTCCTAATAAATAGGCTTAAGGATTATTCATCAACACAAAATATTATGCTATTATTGGAAGTGACAGAACAATGTTATCAAAACTGAGAGGTCAAATTGCAAATGCAAGATTTGAATTTAATTATGAAACAACTCCAGAATTGATTATTAGTATTGCAATTATATTATAAAATAGGCTGTCATTATACATGCAATACATGTAATGGGCCACAACCATCAAACTGTTTAGAATGTGTTAGCTAACAAAATAGAATATTCTCAGAAGACTTAAAAACTTGTTCATGCTAATAAGGTTTTATTGAATAATTAGGTGAATGTAAATCATACTCTGAGATTTATTCAAAGATAACATTCTTAGATGTTCCAATAGAAAAGAAGATCTCTTACTGCGATGTTGGGTATTTTTATATACCTACAAGAAACTAATGTAGTATTTGGTATGATTTTTAATGTTATTAATAAATAGTCCTAAAGAGAATAAAAAGATTATATTATGTGCTGACTGTCTCATATATCCAAGTACTTGGTATTTAAAGCCTGTGTGTAAAATGGACTTTATAGTGGATAGTGATTCTGATTCTGGAAAGTCTGCTTATAGATTACAGGAGAGATCTTCTTATAATTATGATGTCTATTTAATTGATTATAATACTAATTTAGTATTAATTGATGGAGCTGAAAATTATTGTATCACTTAAAATGATTTTCCTAATTGCTTTGAAATAAAAGAATAAACCCATTTGTTATAACCTTTTTATATATTGTGTAAATAGGATCATTATTTTAAAGATAATAAATGTTAGAAGTCGATATAAAATTGTATTAAATCTGATTATCAATCATAAAAGTGTTTATAATGTGATGATGGATATTATTTAGATGACTATAAATGTATGCTATGCAATCAATTTTGTTCTGTCTGTAAAATGAACGAAGGGAGTATTAAGTGCTTGTAATGTCAAGATGGATATGAGAACTATGAAGGAAATTGTCAAAAATGTGGTAATAACTGTTAGACCTGCAAATTTTAAATTATTTCTCGTGATGGCCCGATTTTTCGATGCTTGAAATGTGTACATGATCAAAAATATTATATTTCATTAGATGGTGAAAATTGTATTGAAAATAAAATACCATATTGTCTTTATGCTTTTGCATAATCAAAATCTTATTCTTCTAACTCATTAGATTATTATTTTTAGTTAACTTACAATGAATAGGGTTAAAATGAGTAGATTTCCAGGTGTGGATAATGTTAAGAAAAATATACTTATAATATAGAAGCTAATGAATGTCAACCATAAAAATCAACTGATGGATGTTACTATAGTTACTTATCAGAACAGACATCATTTTTAGAAGTTTGCTTATTTGGACCAAAACTAAATACACCCAAAGATCCTGTATCATTTGTTACTTAAAGTCTTTGTCTTAATTAAAATTGTCACATATGTATGATTGGTTAAATCAGCACCAAAGCTTCTTACATTTGTCTTGAATGCAATAATGGTTATTACGCTGAAAAATTATCTGGCTTTTGCCTACCTTGTCCTAAAGAACTGAATTGTTAAGTTTGTTATTAATAGAATTAAATATCCAAAGATAATTGGAAGAACCAAATCCGTGCCTTTTATAGATCTGTCATAGATAATGACTCTCAATCACATTCTTTTATTGAACATGGTCTTAGTTAAATGATTGAAGACTATGAGATTATTTGCAAATTTTGTCTTGATGGATACGAACTTCATAATGAAAAATGTATTTTAGTCTGTCCTTCTTCTTGTTAAAAATGCAAAATAATAGATGATATGAATATCTGTATCTAATGCCCATTAATTCAAGGCAAAAGAAGTTTAAGCTTATAAGATAATTAATGTATTTAATGTCCTGGATCTTGTGTATTTTGTCGTATTAGACGATAGGATGAAATATAATAAATTAATCCCCTTTTTAATAATTCTAACTTTACGTATTTTTCAAATTAGTGTTTAAACCAATTATAAGAATTATAAGGATATTATGATACAGATTTGAAAATGTATATGGATTGTCCTTCTCTTGCTTGCATGAAAGAAATGTAGATATTTTTAAAATTGCATTGTTCTAGAGAATAATATAATCAATAGATTTAATCTTTACAGAATGAGGAAGAGGTTAGAAGATTTAACTAATCAAACATCTTAATAGATGATTTATTTTCCGCATCCAGCTTTTAAGCAGTAAATTTTTCTATCAATTTTTTAGTTCGAGTAGCAATCATTTTATCAGATGGCCAATAAGAAGTTAATCAAATCAATTATCATAAAAATTGTTAGTATTTAACCACAAACTTGCATAATTTACGATAATAAAAGCTTTCAACAACAATTCAGTAAAAATATATTTTCTGCCATGTATTTTGTATTATATAATTTAGAAATGTTCAATTGGAACTTGATGGAAATGGAAATACAATTTTTTAATACGATTAAATAATATCAATTGTGAACTTCAAGAAAGTTAAGATTTAAGGGATAATTTTGTAACCATTGGCAGGTAAGAATCTTAAGCAGTTATTTTTTAAAAGTGTTTTTGAATAAGAAATAGAATTATTAGATATCAGATATAAAAGTAACCTTATTTAAGATAGATCTTAAATTTTAATATGGAATTCAACAATTGTTTACATTAATAACTTCTAAACAACTGATCTAAACTTAACTGCAATATTAGCATTTATTTTAGTGGAAGAAATACATTCGAACCAAACCATTACAATTAAAAACTTAAATATGAAAAATTGTTCATTCCATTTACTTAATGTAATCTAACTTAATACTAAGTCTACTGATACATTATATTTATTTAAATCAAATCTTAACTCAATCAGATTTGAATTCTCACAACTTTTAAATTCGAATTCAGGGTCCCTTCTTATTCAGGATTTTGTTATTAATGATAGTTAGATAACTGATGTGTTTAATTTAATTGGAGGAAATCGATTACTTTCTATTGAAGTCAATGAAGTTTAAATTTATAAAAATAACTTATCCAATTCTACAATATTTGGCTTGATATCAAACTTTTAGGTTAAATCCTTTAATTTCAGAGAAAATGAAGTTGATGATTCTTCAGTTTTTAATAATTTTGATTTTTAAGCAATAGAGGTATCTTTTAGAGATCTAGAATTTTCATTAAATGTATATACCTTTGGATCCAATTTTATACTAGTCAAAAACAATTAGAATACAAATAAATAACTGAAATTTAATAACCTGACCCTTAAAAAAAATTCATATTAACTACTCCCCGAAGAAGTACTATCGGCTAGTCCAGATAATTCTCTTATATTATTGGAAGCAGATGAAATAGAAATAAGTAATTTGGTAATTACTAGAAGTTTTGGAATGAAAGATATTGCTATCTTCAGAGGATATTCTCTAATTCTAAGATAAGTACAAATTCGATAAGATAATTTATTTTATTTATAAGGACTTCATCAATATTTAGATTGTGTTCAAATGGAATTATATTCAAAATTCTATTTTTCATCACTCTATCTTTATGACATCTAGAGTATAACTATATAATAATTATTAATCGAATAGGTTTCAATAATAAATTACCCAATCATAGATATTATATCTTCTAAAGAAACGAGTGAAATATACAAAACTATTGATGTTACAGAATTACATTTTAAAGGTAACCTCATATTGTTAACCAATCCCTAAATGTAAGCCTCAATTTTTTAAGTAACATCCTAATCATAATCAGAAGAAGACATACATATTTCTAACTCAACTATGGATAATAATCTAATGCACTCATATCAACAAAATAATCTTATAAACTCTGCATTTACTTTTTAACTTTGATTGTTCTTAATGTAC
>JPFL01000192.1:8227-97933 GCA_000733385.1 Paramecium biaurelia | reverse complement strand
AAAATCTTAGAGAACAAAATTAGTTGATGAACATCTTGTAGCCTCAGAGAGAGAAAATGAAATGTAAAAATTAGTAAATTTAATTATTACTTTAAAACGAGATGATACAACAAAATTTAAGAGAATGGTAACTGCTCTTATTTAAATGTTATCTGAAACTTCAGTATCTCCATCTATCAAATTAAAATCTATTAATATTGTAAGAAAACTATCAAATTATAAAGAAGACTTTCAAATAACTAAGTCTATACTTAAAGATTTAGGAGAACTTGGATTCACAGATTTTTTATGTGATTTAATTAAATAAGAGGTTGATTCTGAATAAAAATTGGAATATATTAAAGCTTTTGTAGATTATATAGATGATTCATCAAGGGAAATTTAAAACTCCTTTTTATAATATTTATAAAGAGATCTTTAGAATGCATTTATAAGAAATTTGTAAAATTTTATAACAGATATGTTCTAAGATGTTAGAATGGCAGAGATATCTAAAATAGAAAGAAAAAATAGAAATATTAATAAGATATTGAATAATAAAATTAATGGATGTATTTTGATATTTGAAATGTTTCGTCTAGGTTGTGAAGATCATTTTAGTGATATGCAAAACTTTTTAAGGATTTAACCTAATAGTAAATAACCAATAAATTTTATTTTATTTACAGCAGAATTATTTGAGAAATATGTTGAAAAATTAAATGAACACAATGCTGCTTTAGGTTAAAAAATACTAGATTTTTTAATTGAATGTGTTTAGGGTCCTTGTCTAGAGAATTAAACTGAATTATGTTAATCTACTAAAATTTTAGGTGTACTTGAATAAATTATATTTCAATAAAGAGTTGATAAAGAAAAAGAGAGGTTTTAAAGAAGAGATATAGTATTTTCAAGTTTAAGAAGTAAAGTGTTTTTACTTCAATTATCCTTAATGGAAGGTAATAGTGATTAAGAAATTGCAAATAAAATATCTTAATATTTCAATCCTCAAATACTTTTTGATAGAATAGAATTAGTTTATTGGAAAATTATTAAAAAGATAAGAAATACATAGATATAAATAAATTTAGAATTAAAAGTATTGGATAGAGTGAAAACAGAGGCAGAAGAATCTGTTAATTAGCATGGAATTATTCAAACAAAAGACACAAAAGAGACTTTGCCAAATTAAAATTTATTTATGGAATTCTTTTCAGAAAATTTTAATAATTCTCGTACTGTATAAATTCTAAAAGATTCATAATAAACTTAAGTAAATGCTATATAAGAAGAAGAGATGGAAGAAATGGTTGGTGAAACATTTATGATGTATTTATTACTCAAGAAACTCAGCAATTATATATTCTAAATTAAAGACTTAACTGATGGTGAAAGCAATCCTAGATTGAGAAGAGCTTTATATTATTACAAAAATGAGACTGCCTCAATTGAAATTGTGAATATGAATGGAAAATTAGAGAAAATATATTTTTAAGTTCCAACTCTAATGAAATATTTAACAGAAGAAACTAAACGTTAATTTATGGAAGAAGTAGAAAGAGATTCTATAAATGATAAGATCAATGGATTGTTAGATAATATGGATAACTTTTATATGGAAATGGTGCATTTTATGAAGTTGAGAAAAGTTGGAATTAGATTCAATAATAATTTCATTGTTTACTTGAGAAACATCTGCATTATTTTGGCTCTCCTATTGAATGTCTTAATTACTATAAATGACACTGAAGAAAAGTTGGCAAATTTTGCTAAAGCTGTTGCAATAGTAGATTGTATTTTATATGGATTAATTATGCTCATTTGGGTATTTATCAGAATGTAATTGGAGTATGATAGAATCTATAAATAAGTGTCAGATTTGATCTAATTAAATTATAATAAGAAATCTAATCAAGGATAGACTTAATCAAATAATCAGACAACTGTTATATATCCTTTCTAAATTATATTATTGCAAGCATTCTTAATAATCAAACGAATGTTATTTAGTAGTTATACTTTTTATTGGTTTTTATTGTTAGTCATCAATTTGTTGGGTCTATTATATAATAAATTATTTTATGGATTTCTATTATTAGATATTATAGATCATTCCTAAGTTTTAAGAAATGTTATCAAAAGTATTTCACTCAATTATAAACAACTGTTGATGACTGCTTTATTGGGAGTATTAATAATGTATTATTATTATTGTATTTATTTAGGTATTTGTACTCTTTGGTAGCATATTAAAGCACTGATTTTAAATAATAATTAAAAGAAGATAATAATAATGGAGATGAAGGATCTGATATTATGGATTAGTAAGTTTGTTATTCTGCATTTTAATGTCTTGTGTTTGTAATTCATTAAGGTTTAAGAGCAGGTGGAGGAATAGGAGATGTTCTTTAAGCTCCTCCAACACATTCAAATTTAAATTATTATTCATAAAGAGTACTTTTTGATGTGAGCTTTTTTATTCTAATTAATATCATTTGGCTGAATATTATCTTTGGTATCATTATAGATACTTTTGCTGAATTGAGAGATTAGAAGAATCAAAAAGGTAATTATAATGTATTATTAGAGATTTCGATTCTTAAAATAGATGTTATATTTGTGACTTAACAAGAACTGTATTTGAAAAAGAAGGTATATCATTTGACAATCATGTTTCAAAATATCATAACCCTTGGAATTATTTGGCTTATTTATTATACTTAAAAGTGAAATAGAAAACTGAGCATACAGGAACTGAATCATATGTCTATAGTAAATTCTTACAAAATGATATAAGTTGGCTACCTATCTAAAAAGCACTTGATTTAGAATTAATAGTAGAATAATAGCCAAAATAAACAATTGATATAAATATTGAGGAACACAATTAAAAATCGCTTCATTGAATCAATTATTATTTTAGTTAACAAATATTAATATAATTAATTACATTTGGGGTTTCTCTTTTTCCAAAAATGTAGCGATTATGATTTGAATTTTATTTATTCTCAACTTAAAGTATAGATATATATATTAGCCTTAATTATTAATTAATGTCGAAATTGGATGATTTTTGGTTGAGAGATAAGATGTACGATCTCTTAGGTCTTTATGATAATATCACACATGATTTTATCAAAGAATGTGCAAAGACTACAACAAATGTAATGGAGTTGAAAAAGAAATTGATTGATTCAAGTTTTCCTGCAGATGATGAATTTTGTTAGGAATTACTATCAAGATTTGCTGGAATTAAACCTCTTAAGCCTACAGAGTATGAATTGTGGGAAAAGGAATAATAAGAAAAAAAGTAGAAGGAGTACGAATTAGTAGAAGCAAATAAAGCTTAATAACTTTAAGTTCATAATCCTAATGAGAATAAGGAAGAGGATAAAAAAGCAAAGGAGGAATTGCATTAAAAATTACTAAAAAAGAAGCCTTTGGATAAACAATAGGAAGAATTGTTAAAGAAGATTGAATTGGAGAAAGTGAAGGAAGAATCTAGGATGAAGTATTTAAAAGAAAGAGAATTGAAATAGTTGAAATTGAAATAAATGATTTAGAAGGATGATGAATAAATATTCGATGAAGCAGATTTAACTAAAAAGGAAAGAGAAGAGAGAGAGTTGAATAACACAATATTGAAGGCAGCAGAATCTCAAAAGGATAATGATATAGTGGTTGAATATTATAAATAACCAGATTTATATGAAGAAGATGGTAAAGTATTGAAAGATAAAACTGATGTTTTGAGGAAAAAAGCTACAGACATAAAATCTGAAAGGCCTGAAGAAGAATAATGGTAATAACACATATCTACAAGAGCTAATCAACATGTAAGAACATGGGATGAAATTGAGTAAAAGAGAGTTAAGAAGTACGAATTATTGTATGAAAATGCAATTGATTTTGTTTAACTTGAAGTGATCAAAGAATTAGGGAAAATCTAAATGAAAAAAAAAAAAACAACAAAGGAGAAAGAAAAGAAGAAGTAGAAAAATAAGAAAAAGTAGAAGCATAGAAGTTCTAGCAGTAGTTCAAGTAGTAATAGTTCAAGTGAAGATGAATAACCTAAACCTTCATATCCAATGGAACCTTAAAAACCTTAACCAAATGCATTATAAATTGTCAAAGAAGGTTTACCAATCTTTAAATTCAGAACTCAATTATTATCATTAATAAGAGACAATAAAGTTATTGTTATGGTTGGAGAAACAGGTTCTGGTAAAACTACTTAATTAGCATAATACTTACATGAGGTAGGTTATACGAGAACAGGAAAGATTGGATGTACATAACCTAGAAGAGTTGCTGCTATGTCAGTGGCATCTAGAGTGGCATTAGAAATGGGTGTGAAATTAGGTCATGAAGTTGGATATTCAATAAGATTTGAAGATTGTAGTAATGAAACTACTATCATTAAATACATGACAGATGGTATGTTATTAAGGGAATTTATGATTGATCCATTGTTATAGAATTATAGTGTATTAATTATTGATGAAGCTCATGAAAGAACCTTACATACTGATATTTTGTTGAGTTTAATTAAAGATATCAGCAGAGCTAGGGATGACTTGAAGGTTGTCATCTCCTCTGCCACTCTTGATGCATAGAAATTTAGTTAATATTTTGATGATGCTCCTATCATTTAAATACCAGGAAGAAGATATTAAGTAGATATCTATTATACCCAATAACCAGAAGGCAATTATGTTGAGGCAGCTGTTGTTACTGTTCTTTAAATTCATGTAACTTAAGGTATTGGTGATATCTTGGTATTTTTGACTGGACAAGATGAAATTGAAGATGCTGAAGAAATGCTTAAAACAAGAACTAAAGGATTTTCTAAAAAAATACCTGAATTGATTATTTGTCCTGTTTATGCAGCTTTACCAAGTGAATAATAAGTCAAAATATTTGAACCTACTCCAAAAGGTTGTAGAAAAGTAGTTTTGGCTACAAATATAGCAGAAACTAGTATCACTATTGATAATATCATTTATGTCGTTGATTGTGGATATGTTAAGTAAACATCATTTAGTCCTTCTACAGGTATTGAATCATTATAGGTTGTACCTTGTTCTAAAGCTAATGCAAATTAAAGAGCAGGTAGAGCAGGTCGTATTGCTCCAGGAAAGTGTTTTAGATTGTATACTGCATGGTCTTATAATAATGAATTAGAAGATTCACCAATCCCTGAAATCTAAAGAACCAATCTTGGTAATGTTGTTTTATTGCTCAAAACTATGGGTATTAATAATTTGGTTAATTTTGATTATATGGATGCTCCTCCTCATGAAATGTTATTAAGAGCTTTGGAATAATTATACTCATTGGGAGCATTGAATAATGAGGGAGAATTAACTAAATTAGGAAGACGAATGGCTGAATTTCCATTAGATCCAATGCTTTCAAAAATGGTTGTTACATCTGAGCATTTTAAATGTGTGGATTAGATTATCACTATTTCTGCTATGCTTTCTGTTGGAAACACAATCTTTTATCGTCCTAAAGAAAAATAAGTTCATGCTGATACAGCAAAGAAGAATTTTTATAGACCAGGAGGAGATCATATGACTTTATTGAATATCTATAATCAATGGAAAGATTGTAATTATACTAAAGAGTTTTGTTATGAAAGTTTTATTCAATTCAAAGCAATGAAAAGAGCATAAGATATTAAAGAATAATTGAGTTCATTATGTGAGAGAGTTGAAATTGATATTAAGGATGAATCTTTGTCTATTTATGAAGATAGTAGCAATAATATTAGAAAATGTATTACTTCTGGATTCTTTTATAATTCAGCAAAAAAATAAAAGAGTGGTACTTATAGAACACTTAAGAATAGTCATGAAATATAAATTCATCCTTCTTCTCTATTATTTCAAGAAAAACCAGATTGGGTTATATATCATGAATTAGTGTTAACTACAAAAGAATATATGAGAAATGTATGTGAAATCAAACCAGAATGGCTATATGAAATAGCACCACATTATTTTTCAGAAGATTTTATTAAATCAAATTAAAAAACATTGCCCAAAGCAAAAGTTGATTATAATAACTTTTGATAATTATATCCTCATTTTTATTTAACCTTTTTATCTTTTTTCACTCTCTTCACTGGGCCTTATGTATTCTATTAAACAAATCTCAATCCTATTTAATAAATAATGAAATAGACCTAAAAATAAAATGACACTAAAAAGTGAAATCAAACCACCAAAGATAATCATCTAAGTGGTATTTGATAATTTTGATAAATCAACGCCAAATAATTTATAACCTTATGGTTATTATCTTCTTCTTGGATCTACTTCTTCATCATCATCATCATCATCACCTTATTCTTATTTATATTTTTTTTATTATTCTTGCATGTTTTTATCAAATTACTAGAATAATTAAAATGAATACTTCTATCTCTTTTGATAATATCTTTTCTTAATCTGTTAATGTATAATCATCTTCCAAATTCAGATCAGTCATCATAAAAACATCTTAAAAGTCTTAATATTTAAATGTTTATTATCTCAATTAATTAAAGAGATCAGCTAATTATTAGTATTATATCTTTTGGACACATTACATCACTAATTAAGCTTATAATTTTTCATATGCATTTCTTTTGTCTTAATCATTTGAAATCGATTTGAATAATGACATCAATTCTTGACTTCTTTCTTAAAGGTGGTATTTTGTTAAAATAATACACCCATATTGTTATTGTTATTAATAATTTTGCTATTCTATCAATTAATTATATATTTATACAATCCTATTATGCATATTAAGATTCTTGATCTTCTTCACTCAATTCATCTTCCTGGGCTTTAAGTTGTATAAAAGTTAAGGCAATCAACAGTAATTTCCACATTAATAAATTAATATGTGATATTAAATTTATACAGAATTGTTAATATAAATTAATAATATCATAATAACTAATTTAAAAGTTCCTTTATTTCTTCCTTGACTCTCTTGCCAAATTAAGGACACTCTTCAATATGTTTTTTGATCAAGCAATAAAAGAATTTACTATCTATCTTTTTCATTTATATCAATTTTTCAAGTTATTACAATAGTTTTCTAACTGTTTATTTGTTATTAATACTCATTAAATTATTTTTAAATATCCATTGTAGATTGTTTACTACTTATTCTCTCTGATCTCTTTTTTTATTCTGGATAATCTTAAGATAAAGTAGATTTCTATCTTACTTGTTTCTCAGGTTTATCTAAACATTCTTTTATTAAGAATTTCTAATTCTATTCAAATTATTTCTATTTTGAATTATCTTCAAATATATTCTTATTATTATTATTCCTATTTTCACTTTCTCTTTTTTAAACCTAATTATTTCTTAGTTCTGACATTATATTTTTGAATTCATCTCTTTTACTTGCTGAAGTAGATTTTAAACTTATTTTTGTATTTTGAAATTTCATCTCATCTTTTAATTAACCAACATCATTCTCATGTTTTCCAACAAATATATCAGAATATTTCATTGTTTCTTAAGTCCTTGTATTAGAAATATATTTATTATATCTACTCAATAATTCTTTCTCTTAATTGTTTAATAATTCCATTTGTTTTGGTAGTTATTAATTAATATAATTAATGTTATATATATTAATATCAAATAATCATTTTATGTACATATGATAAACTATTCACGAATATTAATAAAATATAAGAGAATTAAGGATGAAGAACTAATTGCGATTCTGAAAAGGTATGTCCCTAGAAGGTGCATGAGATACAGAAAATGAGATTGCAAGATAATTATATAAGAAAGGTGGAATATTAATACTTGTGGTAAGATATGACAGAGATTTGTCCATGTGATTTGGGAATTAATTACTGGAATAAAAAATGGGGTTTAATATTAGAAGATTTAGAAGGCAAATTAATTAAGCAAGCCATATGAAGGATTTAAAATACTATAAAATGAGACACTCAAAATAACAATAGATGCATGAATATTGAATCTATCAAATATTCAATATATGTCTCATTTGAGTCATTTAAAATCATATGAAATTACTATGATCATATCTATTTACTGATATAATACTTACTTAATTAAAAGTAAGTAACTTATATAATTAAAATTGAATCAAAATATTTTTCAAATAAGTTAATTTAAAGGTTTTAAGAGTAAAACCAATGAAAATAACTCAGGCAAACATTTTACTTGGATTATTGAATCTAATTATTTTTTAATCAACACAATTTTCTAATTATATCATTCATTATTAAGTTTCATAAGAAATCTTGTTCCTTCAATTATTTAGAGTTATAATCGATTTTAAAACGTAGGAGTAATTAATTATTCTAAATGATCTCATGTAATAAAAAATTTTAAGCTTTGTTGATATTAATTTTGCTAACAAAAAGATCATAATTATTATAGGAAACTTATTCGAGTCAAATAAAGCGTTCTATTTCTAAATTGAACTCCTATATGAAAATAGAAAGACCTTTTTAGGCTATCATTATCTAATTCTTTTTGATCACATTTTTAAAAAGCAATAAAAACTTGTGAAATATACCTTCATAAGCATGTGGCTCAATTAAAAAATGCATATTTTGCTAAATATGGAGAAATTAATTGATGCATCAGTATAACAATATATTGAAGATATCAAAATTGTGAAAATCAATTAATTTAATTTATATTTCTTTCTGGGAATATAGTTGATTTACCCTTGATTTTACATCCTTAAGATAACGAGTATTAGAGCAAATTAGAGTAAAAAGGACAAGTCCTTCTCAGTGTGAACTAATAAAGTGACTTCTAATGAAATCTCCTTAAAATAGAAAATAAATTTATAGGATAAACTTGCCGATTTTGAATGCTAGTCTTCTCTTGCCGGTTCAGGGAAAACAATAGATAAAAAGAGATATTAGATCGAGAGAAAGGGATAGTTTTATACTACCCAGATGATGCAAGATATGTGAATGGAGTCAGATTTCTATCTTAAAATTAGAATGGATCTTTGGAAATTTTGGAATCAATTTTTATATAAGTTTTCAAGACAAATTATAATTACATTTTTCATTACAATATCACCATTTAGATGTTATTGTCTAATGAATCCAAAAATTAAATTCAGATTATCATTATTAAAATTTGATTTCAAGATTCTTTGATTTGAATTAAATTTTCTATAAAGGCAAACTATTTTGATAAGAATCTTATTTTTAATAAAAGGCAAGGAACCAATTAATCTAACGTACAACAAAGTTCAAGAATCCTTTTCCTTAATAAATAATCAAAATCTAAAAAGAAATGAATAGGGTGATATCCATTTGAATCACCTATATTTCAAATGAATATAAACTTTTCATTTTGTCACAAATGATTTTTGATTCATTCTAGTTGTGTAGATTTAATTTTCAATAATCAGCAAGAAATGATTCATCATTTTTGGAAAGAGACTAATAAATAAAGATACCTCTTTTGAAAAATACATATACCTAAATAATAAAATTTGATGATTAAATCATTTATACCATTCCTTCTATGCTAATTTGTATTATAAAATGATCCTTCAATTCCATAGATAAATATTGAACTTGGATCGTAAAAAAGAGAATAAAAGCCACTGGTTCAAATAGAAATATAGGAATATGCTTTTGAGATTGGATGTGATATCTCAATGCCTATTGGTGTATGTATGGAACAAGAATTTGATAATTAGAAATTTCACTTAGAAGAAGCTAAAACAAAAGTCTCTGATATCAAATAGATATCAATCGTTATAACAACACTTAATACAAGTTTTATCTTTTTTTTTATTCTAATAATTGATAAAATTACAATTAATTTAATCTACTAAAATAATTAATTCTACTCAATTTTTACATTCTCTCTAGACTGTCAGCGAGAGTCAATTTCATGAATTTAATTAGGTGACTTTAACTAATGATTGGACTCATATCTGTAACTTTCAGCAAATTGTGGTTTAACGGTCTTGTTGGTTGCCTAACAGAATTTATTAGTTCTCTACGATTCTATGTATATAGTATTGAATCAAGTAGTTATTTATTCCAATTTCTTCAAGCTATGAGTCTTACTGTTATTAGTTTAATAAAATCCTATGAAATTGCATGATTATAACAAATTATTTCTTCATTTTCTTCTAGAACAGTATCTTTATTTCTTAATGAATTAAACCTCCTTTTTTTCTATTTATTATAATTCCTAAATGTTTATACATAGATTATCTTTCTATCACCTTTTAATTCTATTCCTAATCGAATCATCCTTAGATTTCTATAAATTCCTTTATGCATTCATGAGTAATTTCCTTGTATTTAAATTATATTTTTCTACTTTTTTAATAAATTATGAAAGACTAGGATATAATATTTATGTTAAGATTTGCTGCAATTATTGATGAATGATCTTTAAGATTTTCCAATAAAAACTTATTCTCTACTTTATATTGTGTTTAATGAATGCTCCTATTAGAATTTATAGGTTCCCAATGTGAATTTCAATTCCTAAAAATTCTCTGTTTCTACATCCTATATTCTTATCCATTCAGATTCTTGATTACTCCAATATTAAGTTGTCTATTGCTCTTTCTTTACTACACTATCAGAATCAGCTTTTCAAGATTAATCATCTATAATCTCTTCCCTCTTAATGAATTGAAATGTGATTTTAATCTCTAGAAAATCTTTCTATATTTATATAGATTAATATTGTTTATTTTCTAATTACTGAATTATGTCAGCAAGGTATTTTTTACAATCTGTCCTTTTTTGGTTGAATTTGACTTTTAATGATTTCACTGTCGCTTCTCGACTCTTCATCAAGTGCCTAATATGTAAGAAAAGGATGAAGCCTTAGGAGATATGAGTTATTATTTAGTACTAACATTTATTATAAATGCTACTTGGCTCCTAAAATTTCTTTTGGTTAATTTTAAAGTAACCTTATCTCTTAATCTATACTATTTTATGACTCAAGTGATTATTTTTATAAATAAAATAAAAAAAAGTTTTATATTTAACTAAATAGAATATAATTCTATTAAAACTTAAATAAGGAATAGATACACAAATATAAAAACAGTTTAACTTACATTTTGCTAAATATTTGGAGAATTTTGAGCGATTCCAACTTATAAACGTTGTTTTGACTAATTAAATAAATTGTTAAATATATCTCGTCCTCTTTTTTGTAATTTAGGATAAATAGATTAAGAAGATTTATGAATGATAGTCAAATCTAAAAATACTCTAAGATACTGCCTAAATAGGTCATACAGTATGAATGATAATAAATTAATAATAACTCTTTAACTTTCAAATTAGAGTTCTTTCGCCCTAAAATCATCAAATCTCAATTTTAGCATTCCATCAAAAAGTTAAAAGTCTTATTATAAAATAATTTTATCATTTGACGAATTATAATAAAAACACTACTATTTAGTTAATTTTGGAAAAATAATACGAATATCAAACCCCTAAAAATTATTAAACACACTTTTACTAATTAAACATCATTTAATAACTTAAATCTCAAATTAAATTAATCAAAGAATAGTGAAAGAAGAGAATTGTTATTGTAACTTAATGTTGCAATGCCTTTATAAAAAGTACTGAAGAATGAAACAGATAGATATAAATTATTATCTCTAATATTTGTATGTTACTCATTTCTCATTATATTTTAATATCTGAATATTTTCTGAACCTGCATCCCAAGTAATTAAATACTACCCGTCATCACTCATACATCCGTATATACTAAGGTCTCCATATTCAATGGATTATTCAGTTTTAAATTCACCATTTTCGTTTGTCCTTATCAAATTCACATACATGTCATTCTTATTTATAAGCAGGCGTTTTGATTATATATGTTATTAAGGAAACAAATAGCAATCGGATCCACCATTAACAAGAATATCTTTTGTCTTTAAATACTATTTATTAGTATTATTCATTTCATAAACATGCATTTATTCTTTCTTATTTGGTTAAAAAGTGAATACATTATCATTTATAAAGCATATTCGACTACCATATGTTTCAACATTAATCTTTTAGATTACAATCCATTAAGAATTCTATTATGATTGTTCTATTATTAATATTTATCCATCCTCTCCACATGAAATAACTTTATTCTATTGTTAATTCAAACTTAATCCTAATACAATACCAGTATGATCTGTGATAGTTTATTAACATAGCCATTAATTCTACTTCATCCAAAATTTAATAGAATTATCCCAACCACCTGAAATGATCAAATCTTCATCATTATTCAACACTAAACATTATATAGTATTATTATGCCCATTTAATTTCTATTAACAAATCCATTAATTGCTTTGATTCATAGACCATATTATAATTGATTTATCATAACTTCCAGATATAAATTAATTAGACTTCTTCATAAAGTGTAAAGTCGTAACATAATTCTTATGTTCACTTAGAAGTTGAATTTTTTTTAACTATTCCTATTTGAATTCAAATACATTAAGTTATTTACCATATCCAGCTATTATAATTGAACAATCTTTATTAATAGCTATTGCATAACACCCTTCTTCTTATCTAATTAAACATTTCTCTATTAATTTATAAATGAATGGTTTAACAATTGGTTATTATATCTTAATTTATGTTTACTTAATTTATTGAATCTCTAAATTTTGAGATAATAACTATTTATCCTTAACTTTGATTGTTTCTTCCAATTATTATTTTTGAATCTATTCTTTTTCATAAATTTGATTGAATTATTTGTTGAATTCTTAATTTAGACATTCATCTCTCTTTTTTAATTGATTATCAATAGAAACCTTGATTGAAGATGCTTCTTAATGAATTAACTAATTATTAAATTATTAATTGTGAATATCTGGTGATGACAATTAAGGTAATGAATTATTTTATTCAGCATCTTTTGATTATTATTCTTATTATTGGTTAGTTTCACAGTTTTCTATATTGTTAGATATCATTTTAATTATTTTTTCTATTGAAAAATCTAAAAATAAAATCGATTTTAAAATCCGAATATTTAAAGAATCATAAAATTATACTAAATTAATCTTAATATCAAAGACATTTTAAAAATATTTAATTTTCATAAATAGATGGGTATACCTGAAGATTTTATAAATAATAATTGGGTTTTTGCAAACCTTAATATTTAATTGGAATACATTTTGCTTACATAAATTCAATCTTTTTATTGAAATATATATACATTCATAGCTAATTATAAGTTATTTTATTAACATATATATATATTCTTAAGCAAACCATGAATTATTAATGATCTTTAATTTATTTTATTATTTTCAATTAAATTGACATGAGTTAATTGATTAAACTTATTTTTTTAAATTGATAAAATTAATTAATTTCTGCAGGCAATTTGAAATAATTTCAGTCTTAATCCTGATTATATTACTTTTTTGACTTATAATTTCCTAATAATTAAACAAAACTATTTCTTTGAAAATTTAAAATTTGTTTAAGCCATGTGTTATTGGTCATCCACCATAAGTCTTAAGAGCAAATAGATTATAAATATTGCCTGGAATTGGAGGGGATAATAATCTTTTGTTTTATACACTAATCATGACTAAGTAATTGGTATTACTATAATGACAAAGTTATGGCTCTTAAATTTATAAAATTTTAATAATAATCTACTTAAAATAGATGAAAGTACTATTCTTTCTATGATTTAATAATTTGTCTATAATAGGTAATACTTTATAAATTAAATTCTCATCATCTAATTTACTTTGTTTTTTTACAATTTCAACATATTCATTAAATTCATCATCATCTAAATATGATAAAACAATAATACAATTTTTAACATCTTTATTAAAACTAATCAATTGTAAACCATAATTTCCTTTTAAGAAATTTCTCTGAATATTTATAACTGCATATTTCAGATAGTCTCTCCTTTTAATACCACAAGTACTATATCTCATCTAATAGTTAATTATTATATATACTAAATATCAATCTAAAATAAGTTAAGCCTAATCAGATTGTTTACATTATATAATTTAATCAATGACACTTGAATTACCAATTATCATACTATTTAGAATAGGATGAGATGTAAGTATTTAAGTCAAATATTCAAATGATTATCTTGTTGTTTTTTTATATTCCGATATTTTTTAATCTAAATCAGAAACCTAATAGTTTTGAGTAATAATACCTTTTCTCTAATAACTTCAAATACACCTTTTTTCTTAAACGGAAATTATTAGCACTTTATCTTAAACGTTTATTCTTTGACTCAGCATTTAATAAATCATTTGTAGATCCTAATAATCCAGCCAAACCAAATTTCTATTCTTTTGATACTTCCTCTGATGAACTGTCTCCTTATAAATCTTCTTATAAAGTGTTGATTTACTCTTCTTGATCCTTTTTACTTTCATGAGTGATTTATGAATTTATAAAAGGGTTTTGTAATACACTCTATGTAATTGCTAGAGTAGACGAGCATTTTATGTCAATAATTAATCCTAAGTAATAGCTTATTGAAGGAAGGGATTAGTTGATTAATTATTAAAGGTTTGTAAAAATTAATCTCATTCTTCTGTTGTTTATTACATATTATATATTTATTATTTATCTTAGACAGATTAGTGATAAATAATAATTATCATAACATTTAATAGTAAATTAAGATGATCTATATAATATTGATTGTAATTTCAATGTTGATAATTAATTTAAATTATAGGATAGATGATTTGATAGTGTACTAATTAGTAATATGGTAAAATATAATTGAATTAATAGAATAAAATGAGTTATGATTCACTTGAAACAAAAGCAGAAACTAAACACAATAAAAGATCAAAGTTTTTTATAACGAGTGTATTTAAGGATAGAGTACAAAAGGGAGATGACAACCATTATAACTACGATAATCAAGTAAGACGTGGGTACAAAATTGAACTATGCCATTAATCTAATTGCTGCCTCATTAAAATATAAGTTTACTAAAACTGTAGTTTGTATTACTAGTCAAGTTGTATTGATTATTGATATACAATTGTTCATAAATTGTAAATTCTTTTATCTCCTTGCCATCTAAAAATAGTTACACATCAAGCAGGAGTATATCAATTTTGGAAAACATCTATACACTGATTGGTGGATTCCATGTCTACTCCATCATAAATATACCTCCTCTCTCAGAGACATCTAACTCAATATAATCTGCCTATAGTATGATAGATAGAATCATTAATGCTAAAAAGAAGAATGCTATAAGCTATTATGTTTACAATATACACAGTAATATATGCAAAATTATTCGTCTCCGAAATATCTAGAAGTATTCCTACAAACTCTCTACAAATGGATCTAATTTCAATTACTCTTTCTCATAAAAGAAGTACTTTTATTTAATTGGTTGAAATTCATTTGTCATCAACCCTTAATGTTCTTTCATTAATTATTATAATTTAATTATATAAATATGTCCAAACAATGTGAATTACAATTGTTTATAACAATTAAAGAAAATTGTTAAATCACTCTTTATTATATGGAACCATAATACACTATGATTCATAAAGAATTTTATAATCTAATCCACTTTGATATTTAATATAAATTAGAAGTAGTTTAAAGAAATAAAATAATAGTTATACAATCCTTACTACATAAAATATTCTTTAGTATAAGTTATGATTATAAATAGAAAATAATTAGGTTGTGTATTTTATATTTGAGCAGTGAAAAATATTCAATTTCAATGATAAAATCAAAAATGGCAAAATTAATCAAACTTAAGATTTTTTCTTTATCCTTTTATTAATCTGAGTATTTTATTAATTCTTTTTTAATTTCTTTTAAGGTTATCTTCTGTTTTCACATTCTGTACATTAACAATGTGATGTACACTTTTTCCCTCTAATGAAACATTCACAATAACCTTTTACACATTTTGTTTTTTTACACTTACATCCCCACACTTATTTTGTATCAAAAGAATCTAAATCATGATGTGATGCTCTTTATTCTTTTATTTTAATTTATTCTACTGCTTTTAATACTTCTTCTTCATGTTATCCATCATTATAACAATCATTACATCTACATTCACTCATACATTAACGTCTATTATGAAAACAAGAACAATATAATTATAAACAATGAGTTTTTGTACAATGACAAGGCTTCATTTCATCTTATTCTACAGGAGAATTATCAACATTATAATTTGTTTTAGTTGCTTTTCTCCTTGTTTGAATCTATTATATAGTTTATACTTCCTATATATCTAGCTATTTTATTTCTTATACACCTTAATCACCTTATTCAACTTTCTTTTCCTATTTTTTTGGAGGTGAATATTTGGTTGGACTTATAGCTTCTATTGACATTTATTTTTTGTATGAATTTGGATAATCATCAATCGACATTTACGAACTATTCAAATCATTCTAATCTATACACAAATAGTGTTAGTCTAGGTACTGGAATGTCATCTATTAATTCAGCAGATGACAATTAACTTTGAGTTTGTGCTCGTATGAATTCTTATTTTATGTCTTCCCTTTATTCATTATCCTTTGGTACAAATTAATCTTCATCCTTTGACAAATCATTAGATGATGAAACATACATCCCATTTTGGCTATCTTTATTACTCATTCTTAAATTTAATAAAAAACAATATTTTTTTTAAACAGTTTTTCCATTTTTGCATAAAAAAATGTTAAAATATAATCTTTTTTTTATAATAATCAAACTATAACACTACTAAAAAGCTATTCATTAAAATCTATTAAATTCTATCAATCTCTCACATTTTCAAAACTATTTTATCCATATACTATAACATATTGATATGCAGTTGTTTATCCTCTGAAATGTTGTTCAACTACTTATATTTTTAATACCAATTATAATTATTCTATTATTAATATATATATATATAATGAGAGCAATTCATCAAAAATATAACCAATTATATATACGTTAAATTAATCAATGAGTATAGAAGAAATTCTTATACATCTGTTTGATAAAACTTTAGACTCTAGTTCCAATGATCATTTATAAACAATATTAACTAGTCAAGCTAAGATTATACAATTAAAAAAGGAAAATGTCACTCCAACAATTATCATTTAGAAATCATCAATATAATCAAAATTAGATACCTTAGATAAGAAAATTCTTAACAAAGATAGCTTTAAAAGTAGAAGAAAATCAAAAAATGATAATCTTTTCAAAACTAACTCATAACATGAAAATTCATTAATGTTCATAAATAATAATAATGATTAGAAAGATCAATCTGTTCTAAAATTATAGAACAAATAACTATAAACTCTGATTGCCTCTATGGAATTTAAATAAAGAGAACAATATTTACAAAATTGTAATCGAATAAGATAAATTCAATAAGAAAAAGAATAATTATTAGAGAACAATACAAACTTAAATGAAAAAGAATAAAAACTTAATCAAAGATCATAAGCTTTGTAGTAAAAGTAATTGATTTTAGAAAAATAAGAAAAATAAACTCAATATTAGAGATTATCTATATAAGAGAATGAAAATGAACAATAAAGAAATGTAATAAAATTTATTATTAAATTTAGGATGAATTATTAAATTAAAGGAGAGAAAGCATGGAAGGATTGCAAATGAAATTGAATCAATATGTTAGTGAGTTATTAAATTTGGCAAATTCAAAGGATAAAGTTGAAAATTAATTGATTATTTAATTTGATGCTATAGAAATCTTGATTCAATACATTTTAAAAGAAAGATCAACATTATAAACAGAATAACAATATCTACGAAAATTTAAATAAGATGTAATGAATGAGAAAAAGTAAGTCTTATAATTGAAAGATTAACTTTTATGATTTCTAAGAACTATATATATATATCTATAAATTTAATTTCTGAATTATGAATACAATGTAATATTTTTCTTATTATAAATTTGATTTTAATAATGAAAATTAAAATTTTATAGAAAACTTAAAAAATATTATTTATTAAACTCTTATGTAATAATTAGAAACTCAATATTGCTATTATAGCAATTTTAATTTATTTGAAAGCACATCTCAATTATTAAAAAGAGATAAGTTTGTTAAAGCATTATTGCAAACTTTAGGTGAAGAATGGCGTATATATGCAGGATAAGCAATCACTATAGAATTGGATGGATAAATAAATCATTTGGCTTGGTAATTTTGTTTTGAAAATCTACTTTTTGCTTGGTTAGAGAATGAAGAGTCACAGTATTTAGAATTTTATGATTAATCAATTTAGCGTATTAATCCTTACAATATAGGTATCAATCAAAGATATTTAAATTAGATGTGGTTTATTTTAGACCTGTATTTGATGGATTCTTTTATTCTGCTTAATAATTGTGGCAAAAGATGAGATTGAGTAGACCACCTTCTTAAGAATCCTTCAAATCTTTAGATTAAATAAAGTAAGAGGAAATTAAACCAATGTCTATTATTCTAAAACCATTAGTAGTTGTAAGTGAAAGGATTATCAATTATTTTCGAAAAGAAGAATAAGCCTAACCTTAAAGTATGGAATATCCATAATTATAATAACCAAGTTGGAAGTAAATCTCTAAACTTACAGAAGATTCTTTACCCCTAGAATTGATTGAGAATGCATACATTTATGTAAGTTAATTCATTTAAAAAACTTACAAAAATTGTTAAGTGGCTAAATCATTCATTGTTAATATTATTGAATTAAATCATGATGTGTTGAGTAAATTCTAGATCTCAAATTAATAAATTAAAATTAGAATAATGTAACCATCTTGTTTATTGTACGATAATTTATTATCAATTTGGACATTAGCAAACGCAGGTGTCCAACCATAATACTTCGATCTTATTGATAGAGCAAAGTCTTTATTAGGAAATAATTGGAAAGACAATTATTAATAACCTGTGGAAGTATTTTTTTAAATGATGGCCAAATTGTATGGTAACATTATTCTAAATCCATAAATAAAATCAGAAGATTAGTTAAACCATTTGTTACAAAATATGAGAATTCAAATGGCTTAATTGTGGGAATAAGAAATAGTTTAATCAACATTAGAAAAATAATGATTAATAATATATTGTGTATAACATGTGAAATATTATATTTAATTTATAATTGAGAAGATTAATTATATTTTATAATGACTTCAGGACAATTATATTATTAAATACAATAAAATATCTGAAATATTTGCTTGAATTGAAATAACTTTAGATTTGATTAACGCTTTATTTACTGATTTTTTTATCTATTACAATTCTAATAATATTGAGATAAATATAAATTAAGTATCATTCATTTTTGTTTCCTAAAATTGCCATAAAAATCTATCCTTTTTTGTTGGAAATAATAAAATATATTTTTAATAAAAATAAAAAATTGAGATTAATAGATAATTACATAATAATTAGTTTATTATAAATAAATAAATTGAGTTAATCATTACAAATTTAATAAATTAATTATATATATTTAAATTTATGATATATGACAAAAAGAAGATGGTTTCTTTCATTCTTATTTATGTATACTAATAATTACTAATATTTTATATAAAAAAGTATGTGAAATCGATTATATCATAATTCTAAATAAAATTAAGGTAGTATTTTTATTTTAGAGATAATTATTAATAATTGACTTTCGCATAAAGGGTAGTGCAACTGATCGCAAATCAGAGGGTGTGGTTCGATTCCAAGAGGTCAAATTTAAAAAAAATACTTTTTAATATTTAATTAATTTTTATACAAACAACTTTACAAATTATAGAAATATTGAAATTTATTTGGGAATCTTCAAAATTGATTTACTTCTAGTGAAGCAAGAATTGATTTAAATATTTCGATTACTTTACAATATAATTATCATCTTTTATTTAGAATTTTCATGTTGAACTAAATAATCTAAAATTTGTTTATATTATATATTGAATTATTCATAGATATTAGATTTTTTATCTTACAATAATTTATATTTAAAGTATTAATTTTTTTGATATAATTAGAATGAATTTGAAATGAATAATAATCCAAGATTTTTTATAAAATTAACATAAAATAACCATCATCAAATTTTTTCTACAATAATTTGATCTAATAGGTCTTTGTGTGTATCTATGGTATAAAATTCATCAATTTTTTTATCTGGCATTATTTATGAATAGGTTTTGGTTTAAAATGTAGATACTAATTTTATAAAGAATGATACTTTTTTCTTAGATATTTCTGATTCTTGATGAAAGCATACATTAATAATTGGACAAAGTTTATAGATGCATTAATTTATATTATAATGCTTCATCTACATCCATATTTGGTTATTTTTCATAATATTTGATCATATTATTAACAGTGTTAGTCAATAGCTCTAATTATTCATATTATTAAAGAATCAATTGTTCTTGATATTTTTAAGGAACAGAAAACTATTAATTAATTCTAACAGTTCCAGATAATTAATCATATGATTCCTTCATTGTTTATTATGCTTTTTAATAATCATTACATTAAGCCTCCTCTTTTTTTAAGACTTCAAGTCCATCTTCTGTAATTTTCTAAACCAATCCAACAGTAGAAATATATTCATTTAAATTTTTAGACACATCTTTTTAACCAGCTAAAATCTATTCAGAAGTATCTAGAACTGATTTGGTATCAATTTGAAAGACTATTTGTGAAATTGGTTAAATCATCTATTACCATTACTAAGTTTGTGAAGGTTGATTAACAAAGCTTTTTTCTGTTTCACTTATTTTTAGAGTCAATGCATTATATTTTTCTTTAAAGGCATTAGAATCATTAATAAATGGTTGAATCTAATTTTATTAATGATGATGATATTATAATCCATTCTACATCATTCCTGGTTATTATTATTAAGGTGTTGTAGCAAATAAATTAGGTTATTATCCAAATCCATTTTATGTATTACCAAATAGACTAGGAGTAGTTGTTTATGGTTAAGCAAATATACCCTAATTTTGTGTTGGTTATCCCAATAATGATGTTTATGCAAACCCACCTATTAAATATTATATATGGAAATACCTATCATTGGTGCAGGTTAATTATTTGTTTATCCAAATAACATATTATTTTATTGTGTTGGTTATTGATTGCCAAAGATTGTATTTTATTATGGTTGAGCAGGTGTAGCTTAGAATAAAGTATTTTATTAAGGAGGTTTATTACCAAATAAACCTGTTGATGGTGTATTTAGACTCATAATATTAAATACTTAATTATTAGTTTAAATAATTTGAAAATTTTTTTTTAGTAAAATAATGAATAATTCTCAATTCTATGGATAGTTTAAATATTATGAAAATTGAGGAATATATTTCTGAGGATAATGATGACCATAAGATAATAAGAGAACTTTATTTTATAATTTCTCAAAGACATCCCAATTAAGTGGAATTAGTTTAAAACCTAATGATGTTAATCCATTTTTATCAAATGAACCATTACAACTAGAGAAAGTATCACCTAGATAATTTTTAATAAAATACCATGATTTTCTATTAAAAATTTATCTCCCAAACATGATGCTTTAAAGTGCATTGATTAACCATTATATGTCACAAATTCTAATGAGGTAATGTAGATTCCATCAAAAGTACCACTCACTTACTATAAATCTACATAATTCATTTAATTTACAATCATCTTTTTCTATAATGAATTCTTCTTCCCAAACATAGAAATAAAACTTACTGAGACTATTGACACAAAAGTTATGAAATTTATAGATTTATCTTTATTCATAAAATATCCCTATTGCTACTATATTTTGTTTATTGTATTAGATTTTGATTCTACTTATTTTATCTATCATTCCATCATCAAAATCATCCCCCAAGGATTTACCAGCATGCAAATATTTTCCTTCCATCTTTTAAAATGAATATTAATTTAATTATATATAAATTATCAAAAGTCAATTGATTTATTCCTATTTGATATCTGATTAAAAGTTATTTTAAGGATCGTATTGTTTATTCTATATTAATGATTGATCAAGATCACTTAATTTTTACTCATAGGATGCCCATTAAGGTAAATTAAAATAAATAAGATCAGAAGTGATCCATTAACGCTTCAAATCTTCATCCTTATTCTTTAAACATTATTATAATATAGCTTATTATGATGCTGGAGATTTCCCTCTTTTAGGACTATTCTTTATTATTTATTTTGATGTATTCAATTTTTATTAAACCTTCTTTTTCTTCTTTGGTTATTATTCTTCATCACTTGAATTTTACATTTCCAATCTTGCCTTATATTTATGCTTATCACAAAAAAACTTAAACTGATTCTCTATTAATTTGCCTTATCATAACATATTTAGCTATACCTGTTTGTGAACTTTTCATTAGACAGGTAAAATGAAATGATTAAGGACACACTGCACAACAGATTGTTGCTCCTGATCTACTACATAAAAAACATCTCTAAAATAAATTATAAATATTTTACATTTTTTTTAGATTTCTCAACCTCATCATCTATATTCTTTGGATCGCTTTATTCTAAACCATTAAAAAACACTAAATTCTAACTCCATAATCCACACATCTCATGTAATTAATATTTTTAACTTGAATTATTATTTGAAGGTATTAATAAAAGAGGTCCTAAATTTTAATCATTTGCTTCTAAACCACAAAATACACAATTTCCATCATTTTACTTTGGATATATTAATTTCTAATATTCAAATTTCTATAATCTTCCAAATGTCATTACTGATTCCTTTATTTCTTATCTTTATTTTAATATAGGTTTAATTGTTTCTGTCTACTATTCTGATGAATTTTAATTTTAAGTTGTAACCCTTTATTATATATTATTTTCTTTTTATGTATTTTAATTTTATTATGTCTAAAATTATGTAATGTTCTATGATTATTATTATTAGACTTGCAATAAAGAATGTGTTTAATTTTATCCTTAAATAGATTAACTTGGGTTATAAGAATTTTAGACTGCTTAACCTGGATTTCTTGATTATTTGAATAAAGGGTAATATTTTTATTCTTGCTGTGTGACTTTTTAAGAGACTTTTTATTCTGTTTATTTATTTGTTTAGTCTTATTAATTTAATTCCTCAATTACATATGTTTGAGGATTGGAGGGAACCATCTCTTTCAAATCTCTTAATTATTTATCCACTTCCTTATGAAACTTATTAAAATATTCCAATATCTTCAATTAATTATATGATTATTTATCTAATTGTTTCATACTATTAGAGTCCTCTGTAATATTATTCAAATGATATCTTCGCTCCATTTTTTCTTATTATTTCCTTTTTAAATAATTTGTAAATTTCTGTAGAGTAGCTTTTGTTAATGCTAACAATTGATCAGCATCTGAAATTGCTTGTTCAAACTCTTCAGCTGCTTATTCTAAATACAAATTCATTAAATTATTTATATTAATTTTTTCAAAAAATAAACATGACTTTTTGAATTGAACTTATTTTAATTTTATGTAATGTAATTTTTTATATGTTTTAAATATTTTAATCAAGTTTAAATTCCCTATATGTTAATCTGTTATTTTTTTTATCATTATTCACACAAATAATAAAATATTTACAACATGATTTTATATTAGTATATTCATATCATAAACTAAGTTGATTCTATTCTCTTCAATAATATAGTATTATTTGATAATTCCAAATATATTAATATTTTTAAGATGTAACTCTGCAAATTAAAATAAATAAAGTAAGCTTTTACTATCATTAGTTATATTAGATTTATCCTTCTAGATAGATAACATTGATCAAAAAGAAATAATTTAGAGATTATACTTTATTTCGTATTTTTTAAGAGTAACTTGAAAATAATATTTATTGAATATTTAACGAATTAAAAATATTTTGTTAAGAAATATTATAAATTTACTCATAGTATTTTCAAAGGACTTCATATCGTTTTAAATTCTTAACTTTAACCACTTTGTTAAAACTAAACTATAAATTCCTTTGAAGATATGATACTACTCTAAAGAGTGGAAATAATTTTGTATTTTAGTATTCTGTTTTGTGATATTTAGGTATATCTACAGTTTTTGGATATTATCTTCATTTTTTTTATATTGTCTTTACGCATATGAAATATTATAGTCTTAGCAGTTGCGTATTTAATACTTAATTATTGAGCAGCCTAATAAATACTTAATTCAGTAGTATACATCTTTGATTTTAAACCCTTCCATGAATACCAACTAAGCAAGCAATTCCTTTGAGTTAGATGGTACTTTGACGTAAGTTCGTTTATATTCTTAAAAGACACCTGGGCCTAAATTATTTCTAGGTCTAAGTTCCTTTTTTTCTTATGACTTCTCAATTTCAGAACTAACATCATTTGAGTATTCCTTTTCATTTGGACAATGAAAAATGTTCATTATAAATAATAATTTTGATCATATCGACATCGTCTTGAATATATAGAGATATTATGATGCGTCATAATTAATTAAATATGAGTAATTTTTATAAATATCATGTAAAGGATTTTTTATATATTAATAATGAATTCAAAATATTGAAATTTAATTATTATATTATCATATTTAAGGATATTTAGAAAAACAAATTTAGAGTATTATTGAATTTCAAATAAAATATAAATTAATACTAATAATTATTAAACAAGAACTTTCATTTTTTAATGATAAAAGGGACCAAATATAATAGATTGTCTTGGGAAAGAAAGAGAGATTAAATTTAAATTATCATTATTAAAAAATAATTTTAAAATTATACTTTTTTAATATTTATTCAATAAGTTTATTCAACACTGCAACTTATTCAATTTACAAAGAATACCCTATCTATTCATAGTACTAACCTACTCTAATTGGAAATACAAAAATATTTTCTTATCATAATTTCAAAGAGATAATATTTTAAGTGATTTTTTAAGAAAAAATATTTAAAATAAATAGTTTAGGCTTCCAATTTTGAATAACAGACTGAATTTATTTTCAATATATTTTCATATATTATTGTGAATAAAGATGATATTAAATTGGAAATTATATTATGGTTATACTTATTATAATGATATACTTATTATAATAATATACTCATTAGATCAATATCATTCTAATAAGATCTTTTGTCAAAATTAATCATTTCTTATACAATGGGTATTAGTTATATCTCATAGAATTTCAATTTTTTAATATGAAACAAAAAATTATCTGAAATAAGTATTCTCACTTTTAATTTTCATTAATAATAAGCAATTACTAATTGAATATAGATGTAAAAATAACTAATTTTACTTTAAGATTAATGATGTAGTAAAGAATTTAATTATTTTAAATAAAGAACTTTAATTATTTTCATTAATTTATAGAAAACCTTACTTGTTTCCTTTAAAATTAATACTCAGTTCGATAATAAATTTGTATATACTTTTTAAAGTAGTAAAATAGATTATTAAATCCATTCTAGATTTGCATTTGATTGGCATATCACTAATAGCAAGAAGAAAAATTTTGCAATTGTATATATATTTTGTGTAAATTATAATTTATATAATTCAATTTTTAAAATTTAAATACTTTTCAGTTTGTAAAGAATTCAATAATTATTAAACAAATAAAATATAGATTTATTTTTAATTAAGTTAATATAAATTTAATATGGATAGATAGAATTTGTAAAAATTAATGATTTTTTTGATAAATTTAAAATAGAATAATGTTCTTTGATTATATGATTAATAATTATGAAAAAAAGAATGAATGAAATTGAATAATATATTGTATAAGATAAGAATGAGAGTTACATAATTGAGAATAGAAATATAAAAATAATAATAATATAAATCAATTCTGTTGAAGTAACAAATTATAATGGACATGGATTCACTCTGTTTTACTTGTATTAGACCACATACTTTTTTTTCTAAAACATATTACTTGAAAGTAATGGATGATGAAGTTTTGATATCAGCTGTAACCTTATGATACTAATATTCAGTTTAGCAATTATTAGAACCCAAAATATAGAATAGAACTTAATTTAACAACATAAATTTTATGGAAAATGGGAAAGCAATCATTAAAAGCATTTGGAATAATTTACCAGAATAAAATTAAATATTTTGAAGCATAATAGATATATCTTGAATCTTTAAAAATAGCTCTTGGTGGGAAAGTGATTTATAGGAATATGGCATCATTTTATTAACCAATTGAATTTATAGGAGAAGGATTTTCAGCAAAAGTAATTAATTTATAAATTTAGGTATTTTAAAGTATTGATACCAAAAGTAAAAAAGAGGTAGCTGTGAAAATGATAAAATAGGAGTTTGGAAGAGAAGATCAAGCATTGGTAAGTAAACTAAATTAATTTATATTTTAGGATATTGTCAAAACTGAGGTTTCAATATTAAAATCGCTTAACCATTAGAATATTATAAAAGTGATTGAAGTTTATGAAAACGATCAAACATTTTGGATAGTTTAAGAATTTGTAACAGGAACTCCATTAAGTTAAATTTTAAAACAAAAACTTCCAAATGATTAAATTAAGATGATAATGATTGTATAATTCAATTAAATAGAGATAGGGATTATTGAATACAATTAGCTATTTACAATCTTTAAAAATTGTCCATAGAGACATTAAACCAGAGAATATTATTATCTAAAAGGATAATTCTATAAAGGTTATAGATTTTGGGTTTGCAGCTAATTTAAAATATGGATCAGTCAGCAGTGTATGTGGTACCCCAGGATATTATGCTCCAGAAATATTAAGATAGAAAGAATCAAGCTTTAATTCAGATATGTTTAGCGTTGGGGTTGTTTTATTTAATTTGTAAACAATTCTCAATAACTATTAGAATAACCAATTAGCCTATGTTAAAATCTAAAATGTATAATGCATAAAAATTTGTAGCAGATGAAGAAGCAGCAGATCTTCTAAAGAAAATGTTGGAAGTGGATCCAATGAAAAGAATTACTGCTATACAAGCTTTGGAACATCCATATTTAAAAGATAAAATGTAAAAAACAAGTTATGAGAAATAGGATAGTTAATTCCTATCTGAAAATCAAATTTTACAATAATAATAGTAGTTAAATATTCAATAATATCAGTAAAAGAAAAACAATCAAAGCTTAGATGCTAAAACAATTAAGTCTCTCAGGACTACAAATATTATTGACTAATGAATTTATTGATTATCGTTTCTACTATTTCTTTGCACTAAATTATATTTCACATTATAATTTAAGTTTAATTTATTCTCTATCAAATTTTTTGAGAACATAAACCTTTTGTAGGAATTCTCTAAAAAATATACGTATGGTTGTACTACAATATAATTTAATTATTTAATAATGGCATAAGAAACTAATCCATTTAGTAATATTATACAAATATTATAAAGAACATGTGACATTTATGGATACTAACTGTGCAGCAAAAGCAGGAATGGTTACTGTAGCTGGATGTGCAATGGGTTTTATGATGGCTTTGTTCATGAATTCAGTAGAGATGAGAGATATGGATTATAGTAGAACCAAACAATCAACTAGATATATTTTGAGAGTAAATAATTATTTTAATACTAGAGAGATATAAATAAAATGTTTGGAATGGCAAAAGGATTTGCTATTTCTAGTACTTTTTATTCAATATTTGAATGTCAATTAGAAAAATTAAGAATTAGGGATGATGCTACAAATTCATTTTTCTCTTGCATGTTTTCATCTATGGTATTATTAAATTATATTTATGTACTTAATTACTAGCTGCTGAATCAGTTGGATGGAAGGGGTTAATGATGTCAGGATTAGGTGGATGTTTGTTTGGAGGGGTTATGTATTATGTTTAGATTAAATTTATGAATCACTGATATATTTTATTATACCTGTTATTAATAAAATGAAAAAATATTTCGATTCTAAAAAAATACAGAATGGCAATAAGAATTAAAAAATAAGCAGTTCGAGAAGAACTTCGATTACCACCTTCTGAAAATAAAGAACATCAAGATAAATAGAGTAAACTAAGTAGGATGGGGGAAATTAAATTGAGATGGTGGAAGATAAATACGTAACGTTAATGATGTTTAAGGCACTATTAGCTTGATCTAGAATAAAAAAGATGCTATCTTAAAAAGAGTTTTGGAATTTAACAATAAGAATTTAATAATCATAATAAATATAATATGTAATATTAATAGGAGTATCCTGTAGTTAACCAAAAAGAAATAAACACAATGATGAATTTATACAATTTATATATTTGTTTAATTAATAGAGTATCATATAATTTTTTTAATTAAAAATCATGGACTTCTTAGGGATCAAAAACAATAAATTCGTTAGGAATAAAGAACTTTATTAATAATAAGAGGAAGTGTTAATGAGAGATGATTATCTATTATAATTAGATAATGACACAAATATTATTGTTCCGGAATCTCCAAATTTCAAATTCATTTAAACGATAAAAAAAAAAAGAAATAGATGATTATCTAAATAGAGAATTGAGTTCATTTTTATATTATTTTGTACTAACATTCTAATATTATATATATTATATAAGAAATTTCTTCTTTAGATAAGATCAGGTTTATCGTTTTGTAACATGGTGATTTATGATCAGCTTAGGAAAAAATTGTCAATTGTACTGAGATCAAGAAAATGTATTTAAGAATACATTCCTTTTGTTTTAATTGAGCTTAATTCAAAAACACGTCATTTGGATACTTTTGAGATTTAGGTTGAATATTCATAATTAAATTGGTAATACAAAAATGAATAAAATCAGGTAAAATTACAACATAATTTATTATTATAGAGATTAGTCTTCATACTATAATTTTATTTTATGATCATTCATAAATACTAGTGATTTTCCCTTCAATCATTCTTATAAAATTTGTCAGAGTTTTTTCCATCTTTTTTTATTAGAAAACATAATCTTCCAAAAAGTTTCAACAACAAACACTCTTATCTGTTATTGCATATGCGAATTTGTGGATATCATGGAGGTGGTTTCATTAACAAATTAGGTGCCTCAATTTTCCATATCGAAAAGACAGGATACTAAATAATCTAAAAATAATTCTTCTCCATCTTTTATATCAGTGACACTTATGAATCCTAAACATCTAAAGTGATTTTATAATTATGAGTAACAGCCTTTTGTTTGCTGGTAATGTCTCCAAGAAGACATCTTCTCCTAATTCGGAATGATCTATAGTACTCTCTCTTAGATTGAGTTTAAATCTTAATTTTTAATCACTCATTGTGTCTTTGATATCTCCAAAATTGTCATACTTTCAGAAGTATGTAATTTTATAGTCAGATCTTAAACAGGAAACATATTAGGATCTAATAATGCTATAATATGATTGTCTGCTTCTATTTGTGGATACTAAATCAAAGAATCAGAACTGGTTGTTCTGTCTAGATTGGCGAGTAAGGAAAAGATTTGTGGTAATAATGACATTTACTAATATCCCAAAGTTCGATTGGACCCAATTGATGAAGAGTCTCAAATTCTAATTTTTAAGTATGTTATTTAGCTGGTGCTGAATATCGGAATGCTAGTTTTTCACTTTTGAGCTTGGTGTACTCTTTAATAAGAATCTTAGATAAGATGTTTTTTAGATTTGATAAAAATGTCTATGTATAAAATAAATCATAATTTCTCATTTTGTAACAAGTACTTAATTGATTAGCCATCTTAAGAAACTAAGAATTTACAGGAGTCTTATTTGATTTGTCTTACATTATCCAACTTGGTATCATACAATTAAGAAGTTTGTCTCTTGAGAAATTTATATAATGGATGAATAAATTGGCCATTCAATTCTAATTTCTAAAAGACTTTAAACCCTTATAATTTATCATTAATAATAAGTGAATATGTGATTACATTTAGGAAAGAGAAGTACTTAATAGGGTAGAGATTTCAAAAAGTTTAATTGATCATTCAATTTAGGAGAATTGATAGAAACATTAAGTATGACAATTTTTTGACCCTTACATTTGAGAAAGTGATTATTAATATTGATGATATTGATATCATGAATAGATTTATAATGAGTTTCAAAAGGAGAATCCAAAAATCATAATTTTCATATTCCTGAATTTCTCATGATTAATTAATTTTTATATTTTTTCCCGTTATTTATTTTTTGTATATAAATAATATATATATTAATTCGTTAAAGATGGAAGACAAACTATATGAATTATTCTAAAAAACGTTGATAGAAAATTCAAACGTGAATATACAGAAGATAGTATAAGGATAAGCAAGAGTGATACAATAGAATACTCAACCATTAGGTTCTAAGAATGAGATCATTTCAATTAAAGATGTTTAAAAGAAGTTAGAAGCAATTGAAAAGAATTTAATGATTTAAGATTCAGCAAGAAAAAGAAGAACATCTCGTTATCATTCCAAAAAATGTAGTGTTAAAATGAGTACTTAAAATGGATCAAGTTCTCCTTCTCCTTATTAATTGGATTTTGAAGATGCAAAAGACTATGAAGTTGACATTTTAAGAAAAGAAAATCAAAGATTATAAGTATGATTAAGTTGAATAAATAGGAACGTTTAGAATAATTGAAATTATAGAATGATGATGATAATTTAGAGGATTTAAATAGAGAAAAAGAGATACTTTAAAAAATGAAGAAAGAATACTAAATTAAAGATGATGAATTGAAGATCTTAAATAATAAATTAGATCTCTTGGAAATTGATTTAAACAAAAAACATTCATAATTATTACAGAAATCTAAAAGATTAGAAGTTTAATAATAAACTCTATAAAAGAATGTAAAATAAAAAAAATTAATAATTATTAGGAGGAATCTATTAAAGAAAAGAGAGATTGCATTGATGCATTACAATAACAAATAAATTTAAATATATCATAAGTGATTTCACTAAATAAGTTTTAATTATTTTTAATATTTTTAGAAATGAATTAAAACTAAAATTACCACAGAAACTAGGAGTCCAATTAGATGTTATTGAATAACTGATTTTATCAACTTTTAAAGAAAGACAAGTAGCTTAATAAGAATATCTATGTTTAAGATAATTGAAGAATGTTATTAAAGATCAATAAAAAGAATTTTTAAAAAAGATTTGAATCTGAATAACTTATCAATCATCATGATCCACATGAACTTATTAAATACTTTTAAAGTACTAAACAAAATTAATTGGAGAGAACTTTTATTCTTCTCTTTTGACTTACTTTAATTATTATCGTAATGTTTGTTTTTTACCACCAATTGTATTACCTAAAAGATTTGTTATTTAACTGGATAGGTGTGGTAATTCAACTCTAGGATCGTAAGGTGGTTCATCTCCATCAGTAAAAGAATCTTCTAATTTTTATTTTAAAGATTTGAAATCATTAATCATACATTTATCTACTCCTCTTATATCTGGATCATTAGGAGGCAATGTCTGTTTCATATCATTTCCAATTATTAAGTAAATATATAAGAGAAATCCATCTAATTTTTGTGTTAGATCTTTAGCTCTCCTATCATCTATATCCATAGGTTTATCTCCTCTTATTATAGATAACCTTTCTGCAAGTCTACCTACACTTTCTATAAATTCATGAAAATTCATCTAGTAATGTTTGCTAGAATATAATTCATCCTTTTGAGTTATCATTGATTACAAATAAATTAGATAGCATTCTCTTTCACTTAAATCATCACATATTAATTTAGATTATACAATCCAATCCTTAAAATCTTAGACAGATATATAATCATATTTACACACTTATTTATCCTTCTTACTAAATTTACATATATATTTAAAAAGGGATTTTAACATAGCCAATCTATCATTGAGAATGATATCACATTTTTAATTCCATAACCTATTCTTTCTCCACATTTAACATTAATCGAATTTTGTAAAGTATTCTTAAGCTTATTTAATGACTAAACTTATAGCCTCTGTCATAGTAGTACAAATTCCTTATCTCAAATATTTATCATTACACATTCTTATCATTATTTCCAACAACTAACAACGTACTAATCCTTTATCAAATGCTTATGGAAATTAAATATCTTTTGCTGCTGTTGTTGATGTGAAACTAATATCAATATCATTTGTCTTATATCCATCCATCAATGAAGTCTAGACTAAAAAGTCGATATAGTCTTAAATCATTATGCATGGGATAGGAGCTGCTAATGAACCTGAAGCATGATATTTGTAAATATGAAATAATTGTCGATACAAAATCTTTAAATTTTCTTTGATTTCCAATAATTCTGTCTCTTTTACTAATCGAGTAACTTTTGAATTCTGAAAATCAAATTCAAAACATTCATCAATTAATTATGGTGTATCTGGTTAAAAGTGTTTAAATATTGAATTTTCAACTGACCAATTATGTTTTTTTATATTCAAATAAGGTGAAAAATCAAATTTAGCCATTGGTTCTCTAGGCTTACATTATACCATTGGCATATATTTATCAAATAATTATTATTTATTTGTTGTTCTTAAAACATTAACTTAATCCATTACATTACCATCAACTAGGATTTCATCATTGTACAAAAATGGAATTGATTAGATTTACAAATTCTTAATATTTTAATCCATAGCTGGTTGTTGTACTCCTAGAATTGGATTAGTAAAAAAATAATGTATTTCTTTATTGGGGGGACACATTTTAACAAAAAAGAACTCATTATTAAGAAATGTCATTAATAAAGGTCTATAATCTTCAAAATCAATATGAATAAAGATAGGTTCATTGTATAAACTTCCAGATTTATGAGCTGTCCATATAAATTTAATTTCTTACCATCCTTCACATATCCAACATGTATCCAATTTATTTATTTCATTTTATTTTTAAACATTCTATTTAGTAGATCTAATTTTTCTAGATCTACTAAAAGGCATTACTAGAGATTCCTCTCTTTTTATTTAAGTTTATACAACTTTAGTATCTTCCAACAATTTGAAATATTATGGTTATTTATAGAGTTGAGTTAATTTCTCTTTTAATTATGAATGGTATGCAATATTATTATTTAAAAATCCATTGGCATTGACACATAATTCAGTTTGATTACCTTCAAAATGAAAACCATAAATAGTTTCATTCTTTTGAAGTGCATCAGCAATGATTTATGCTTGTGGATATGTAAATTTATTAAAAGAAAGATCTACATGTAATAGTTCATTATAAGATCTTGAAATAGCTTTATTAATTGATTATGCACATTCTAGAGATGCAATATTGTTATGAGACAAATCTAATATTTTAACACTGGTATTTTTATACATTGCTTTCCAAATAGTAGTACCAGCACTTGCATTTAGGTAATTGTAACCAAGATACAATTCTAAAAGACGTTGAGTCTATTTTAAAAGATTTGAAATAGATGTACTAGCACATTCTGTAATTTAATTATTATTAAGATTAAGTGTTTATAATGTATTATTGTTAAGTAGATGTTTCATTATTATTTGTGAACCTAGATCACGAATATTATTACATTCAAGATTCAACTTATAAATTTGATTTTTTCCTATGAATGACATCAAAATTTCCATATGCATATAATTTAATTTACAATTTTGTAATTCTAAATCTTTCAATGTAATTGGAAATGTAAGTAGAATATCTCTTAATTATTTTGGAGTAAATTAATTATGATTCAATTACATAACTTGAATTTATCTACTTTATTAAGTAAGCATGGCATTGGAAAATGCATTTCCATCATCACTATTTTTTATTGATCTGCTAGCATTAGCTGTTACTAAAGATCGAGTATTTTGAATTAAACCAAATGTTTTAGGCACTCTTTCAGGTTGTGAAAAGTTTAGACTTAAGTATAGATTATGTGGTTGCTATTTATATAATTTAGAATAATCTTCTAATTTCTAGGAGTTTCGAACAGTCTTCAAAAAATCTTGAGTACTCATAACAGATAATTGCTTGCTTAAGTAAATTAATGAAAATTTACTTGCCTAGTTTCATCTTATAAAAGTAGTTATTTCTATCATTTGTGAGACTTACCACACTTGGGTTCGTTTTCATCTTTAATGTTAATGGAGTTTTGATTTCTGTTTTTGTCATATCTTCATTATTGATTGATTAAATGGCAATTTGTTCCTTTTCTAAGAAGCCTTACCAATCATTAACTTCCATTTTTAACAATTAGTCTTATGCCTCAAAACTCTCATTCTATTCTTACGCACATGGGAATCTCTTCTAAAAGAGCTATTTCTTATTTTTCTACTAAGCATTTCTTTCATTATTTAAATCAGTATATAATTCTGAGGCATCACTCTTTTACAAGAACACTAATCTACGATAGGCAAAAGAACTTGAAGTACCCAAAGTTGTTAGTTCAGAATAATCATCCTTCATGTTATTATTATATATATAAATAAATATATATAAAATCAAAATTCATTCTCATTCCATCTCATTTTGTAATATTTCCTACTCTCTTTATTTAAAGTATTAAACAACATTAGTCAACAAGAAATTTGATTTCAATTGCTTTTGTTGTTACATTTACTTTATAACAGAGAAGAAGGATAATGGTTTCTTTTATTTAGTTCCTATTGGTATTGTTTAAACAGGAACTTATTTTAATTATTCTTCAAGTGACGCTGCTTCTATAGCTGGATTATATGGTTTATCTTCTTCCTCACTTCCCATCTCTTCTATTTATTATTATAAAGTTTTTTGCTTTTTAGTCATACATTTATCAAAATCAGTAAAATCTTCAGCTTCTTTTAATTGTTATTTGATAGCATCTCCAACCCTTAAATATATAAGGAGTAAAAAGGCATCAATTTTCTTATGGAGTGGTTCTTGTCTTCTGTCATCAATACTCAAAATATCATTTGTTCTAATTAATGATAACTTCTCAGCACATCTACATAAGGCTTCAATAAATTCATAGAATTCCATTTAAAAATGTCTCAAACTAAATAATTCATCTACTTGAGTTTGCATTGATAACAAATAAGCCAAATAGGCATCTCTTTCTACAAAGATATCACAATAAAAATCGCATCTAAGCATTAAATCTCTAAAATCCTTAAATTGAATCCAAGTATGTTTATAAAATTTCTACTTAGGATTCAATTTAGATGTATATTTAAATAATAATTTAAGCATAGGTAATCGATCCTCTATAATTATAATAATATTTTTTCTTACTTATTAATATATCACTTTACTCATTCCATAATCTTAAATCTCTCCAATCTTGAGCTCTATCAATATCTTGTAATCTAGTCTTAACCAAATCATCCTCAAATAATTTCAAGACACTTAATTTCATAGTTTTACATATTCCTGTACGAGTATATTTATCCAAAGCTATTCTTACGAGTACTTCCATAAATTGGTATCTTACTAATGCCTTCTCATAAACATTTGGATATTGAATATCCTTAACATTTGATGTTGATATGAAATTCAAATCAATATCTCCAGGTCTAAATTTATCTGACAATACTGTAGTCTAACCAATAAAATCAAAAAAGGCATTTGATGATATACAAGGAATCTAAATATAATATAAATCAATTATTATACACTCGCTCCAATGAGAGTAGAAGCATAGAATTTATAACTAGCAAATATATATGGATAATATTCTCTTAAGATTTCTTTTACTTCCATCAATTCTTAAGGATCACGAACTATTCTATTTATTTTTGAAGTCTGAAAATCATATTCAAAACATTCATCAATTAATTCATCATTATCTGGTTGATAATTTTTGAATATTGAAATTTCATAACTCCAAAATGCTTATTTTTTATTCATGTATTAAGTTAAGTCATAAGTTCTCTCCTCTTCTCTAGGTTTACTGAATATCTTAGGTACATATTTATCAACTACAGTATGTTTACCTTCAGTAAATACTTCATTCACAAAAGACATTTTGTTACCTTCTATTAAAATATCTCCATTATAAAGAAATTCCTATAATCCTTGAGCAATTGGATCATTTGATGGAGTTTACATTATCATTTAATTTTTTGCAGTTGTTTAGATTCCAAGAATTGGATTACTGAAGAAATACAGAATCCTTTAATTGGGTGGACACATTCTATATAAATGATATTCTCCTTAATGAGGATTCATTAAAACAGGACGATATCCATCAAAATTAACATGCAAAAATATTGGATCGTTATTCATACCACCTGATTTTCCTGGACTCCATGTAAATTTGACTTCTTCCCATCCTTCACAAATCCAACAAGAATCTCTTTATTTATCAAATTATTGATTCTATTTAACCGGTTTCATTCCCCATATTCTTCTAAATCGATGAACCTATTAAATTTCTTCTTTCTTATTAATAGTCTTTTTTGGTTAAATAGGTATATCATCATCTAATAATCTAAGAGAAGTTTATGGATTTTTCCTACATTCTTCAATTTTTTTCTATCTTGTTTATTCTTCTACTTCCCTATCTCTAAGATGGCCAGTAGCATCTACTGCAAATTTGGGACAATTTCCTTCATAATGAAATCCATAAATATTTTAATTAACATTTAATGCTTTCATTATTTCAACAGAAGATGGCTCATCAAAACCATTATGTGAAACATCTATATGCATTAACTCAGGATATGGTTTAGCAATCACTCTTGCCATCTATTGAGCACATTCAAAAGAAGCTGTTCGATTGTAAGATAAATCAAAGACTTTTACACTTGAATTCTTATAAAGTGCTTTCCATATATTGATGCCTCCTTTATTATTGATAGAATTAAAGTGTAGATACAATTCAAAAAGTACATTTGATTTTTTCAAATAGTTTGATAAATCATTTGTACAATTATCTAAAATTAATATATAATTATAGAATTACCTGTTAAATTGTTACGACTTAGATTTAACAAAGTTAAGTAATCATTATCTTACAAAGCCACAAAGAGATAATTGGCACCTAGATCTCCAATTTTATTGTTTTCTAATGAGAGTTTCTTTACTCTTGATTTCTGCATATACTTAGCCAAAGTTTCACATGCTTTAGAATCCAATCCATTGTTATTGAGATCCAGATCTTGAATTTGTTAAGGAAAATTGTTAACCAAACTCTTGATTTTTGGTGAAGTTAATTAATTATGACTTAGTTTCAATTGAGTAATTGATTTACATTATGGAGATTAGAGAACTTCTGTGAATACCCTAATTTTAGATTCATTTCTAAGCATTCCTTAGGATTCAGCAGTTTAAATAGTATAATTGGAATTGATTAAACCAAGACCAGCTTAAAAGATATTGTAGACTGAGACTCAATATAAATTTAATACCTTAGGAGCTTTTATTTAATTACAAATAGATGTTTGGTTGTTGTTTATAGAATTAGGCATATTCTTCTAGTTTCTTAAAATTTTTGGTAGTACTTCTAAAGTCCTTTTAATTTACTTTCTGTAGGTTTTTACTATTCATGTAGGATAAAAGTAACTTACTTTCCTAATCTATAATTTTTTAGAAACTATCCTCTATCTGTTAAATCATCATAAGGTTGATCATGACGATCCTCATAAAGATAAGGTTATTATTTTTTGAGATCATCAAGCTTTGTAGGAGCTATTAATGTAGCACCTCTTCTTTATGGCCTTTGTATTTAGTTTGCTTAATGATGTTTACGATTCAATGGGCGAACTGGACTTGTCTCTTCCTTAATAGTAAGCCTTGATGATAAGACTTAGGCTTCTTCGTTTAGTTAATCAATAAGCTTCTGATCTCCTTGATAAAGATCATACATAGTTTCCATCCTTAAGTTCTATTGCATTTCCTTTAGTTCTTCATTATCATTATAACGAGCAGTATGCATCTGCATCCTCTATCGTATAGGTATTTCTGTAATACGAGTACATGAATTCATTTTGGTAGATGGCATTCTCATTTTCACAATGTCAAGTTGTGTCTTAACAATGGGAGACTTTTGATTAAGACTTGTCCACGTACTCCGTAGGCTTTATTGCCGCACTAGATAAGGGCTATGTCGTAGTACCAATCTTTTATGTTTCTGGCACTTAATTTTAGGATCCCTATAATTCTTCCTGTTCTTATTGCTTACGAACTTCACGTAATTTCTCCAATAGTTTGGCTGGAGTGTTGTAGATCTTAAGTTTCTCAAACAACATAATTTTATTAATGAAGTAAATTGGTCATTATACATACGATGAAATAAATTGTCTCGGATAAGGTGCATATGGTAAAGTCTATGAAGGATTAAACACTCTCAATAATGAAACTGCTGCTATTAAGAAGTTAGACTTAATCCTCTTCGAAAAGGATAAGTATTTACGTAAACAAATAGGTAAATCATCAATTCAATATCACCAAAGTATAGGAGATAGAAATCATGAGTAAACTAAATCACAAGAACATTGTTAAATTTGTTGAACTCTTGGCAACTAAGAAATCCTTATTCATTGTGACTGAGATTTGTCATAGTGGAGATCTTAAATCATTGATTGCTAGCAAGAATATTAATGAGTAATAAGTATGGTTTATCATTCTATGATTTAGGCTATTGATATTATGGTCTAAATTTTAGAAGGTTTCAAAGAATTAATTAAGAGTGGTGTTATTCATCGAGATATGAAACCAGCTAATGTTCTCAATGATATGGGTACTGTCAAAATTGCTGATTTTGGATTTGCTAAATACGTTGAGAATTATTCTTCATAATTACTTAAATCCTGTGTTGGAAGTCCACTCTATATGGCACCTTAAGTTTTAGAAAGACATCATTACAGTACTAAATGTGATATTTGGTCACTTGGAGTTATATTTTATGAAATGTTACACTTTGATGTACCATGGAAAGGAAGGGATGAAGAAGATCTTCTACACAATATCAAAACTTAACCATTACAATTTAAAAATGATCTTAACTAATTTTCAAAATAATTTCTTACTATGGTAAATATTATTATTCTATTTTTAATAGACTCTTGTAATTGAAGAAGAAAACAGAGCTTCATGGAATCAAATTTTTGATCTCTCCAATAATTCTGCTTTGCAAAAATCAATTTCTGCTGAAGATATTAATGAGGAAAGCATATAAAAATTACCTACTTGGATTCAAAGACCTAGTATTTAATAAAAATAAGACAAAAAAGTAGATGAATAGAAACTACAACAGATAGAAGAATTATAATAATTAAGAAACTAATTAGCATATTAACACTTTATAATGACAGAATATTATACAGAATAAAATAATTATGAAAATAATGATAGTATTAAAATATTGATCAATTATTTGAATGAAAATATTGTTAAAGAATCATAAGAATTGATATAGGTAATTTTGAAGATTAAAATAGACTAGTATTGAATTGTATTAGAGATTATAATAAAAAAATTTATTATGGAAAATGCAAGAATAATTAAATAAAGAACATTATTTTTATTTGTAAATGTAAATTGATTCTAAATAATGGTTGTCTTTAGATTAAAGTTTAGGTAAACCAGATGATAGATAAATAAATGAAGCAAAGAATTAATTATAAAAATGGAAAAATTCAAATGTAAATATTTTATTATTGATAACTTAGATAGGCTGCTTAAATGTTTTTAGATTTGATTAATAATTATAATTGGTTAAAATGATTGGTATAATAAAAAATCATAATTATATTAAATTTAAATTAAAATGGCATCTGCAAATTAACAATTTTCTTTTTTCCAAGAATATGCACTTAAGAAAATACAATTTGTTGTGGATAATATTAGATATGAATTTGATAATCATAAAATGTTATGGTCAACTGATGTGATAGAAGATGATGATAATCCAGATGATGAAGTGAATAAGGAACAACTTAAAAAGAGAGGATTAAAATAAATAGAATTAAGAGAATAAGTAAGATAGAATGAACATACCGTTTCTAAATTAGCATCAGAGATATAATTACTTAATGATAATATAAATAAATATTAAGAAAAATTATAACAAAGTCAAGCAGAATAAAATCAATTAATAGATGAATATGTTCATGAACATTTAGAAACTGAAAAGATTAAGGCTGCTAGAGAGAGATTAGATAAACTCAAACGTGAATTGGGACTATGAATATATATATTAATTATAATGAATAATATTATCGATTTTATAAAATAAAATGGGAATCCATTTGAAACTCTAGAATTAGATATGACAGCAAATAAAAAAGAAATAAAATCATAATATAAAGATTTAGCTAGAAAATATCATCCTGATAAGAATTTAAATACTAAAGAGAAATTCATTAAACTTTAAAAAGCATATGAGTTCATAATTAAAAATTTATCAGATATTCATAAATATGTAGAACATTAAAAATTCAGATAATAAGAGTAAAAGAAAATGAGCAGTGAATAATAATAATATGCTGAAGATTTAAAGAGAAGAGAATAATTTGCAGATAGGTAGAAATAATAGGAAGAAGTAGTAAAATAGATGAAAGTGAATGAGGAAGTATTATATATCTTAAAATTTTAGCTTAATAGACTTGAAGAATAGAGAAAATTTGAAGAGAATGAAAAGAAATAGAAATAAGAGAAATTAATTTAATTTGAGTTGCAAAATCAAGATTTGTATAAGAGATTAAATACAATAAAGATTAAATGGGCAAAAGATTAATTATATACTCCTGATTTAATTAATTTATTATTTAAGAATTATGGAGCTATTTAAGAAATTAAAGTTTAAGATAATAAGAGAAAAGCTACTATCACTTTTCATACTACTGAAGCAGCTGTAATAAATAAGATAATTTATATAATTTAGAATAATGCAGTAATTTAATAGAGTGATGGATTTTTGAAAGTAAAGCATTTTATGAAAAAAAACAAGAGATAGTAGATTCAGAAGTAATTGCAAACAGAGAAGGAGAAAATCAATAGAAATGATTAAGATGTTTATCAACTAAGTACTGATACTTTGAATAGAATTTCACATTTTTATAATAAGGATTCTAAGATAAAAGAAGGATTGGATGATCTTAAAAGAGAGCATGAAAGATTAAAATTAATAAATTAAATATATGAAGAGGAACTAAATAAATGAATTTTGATTTTGTATTATCATTTATGTAAATAAAGAGAAAATATTAATTAATAATTAGGTTTATAGTATAATAATTAAAAAACGAATACAATTATGGATTAGTAAAGGTTTTAGATATCTTATCCCTAATTGTAAAGTATTTTTGACACAGGCAACTTGTAATCTGGTCAATCGACAGAAATATTGGATGAAATAGGGTAAGTTGTAATGTAATTAGAAGGGGTGTTGAATAAATATTCAGAAGTTTGGAAAGTGATCCAAAAAGTGGAATATAAGATATGAGTGATAGAGTAGAACAATTTGGTAGTAATAAGTTGGATCCACCTGCTTTATCTCCCTTCTATATGTGTATGTACAAATAGAGCAAGGATTTCTGTATTCGAATATTAGCACTTGCAACAGTAATAATGTTTCTGATGGCTTTATTCTCAGAAGAACCATTCGAATAGATAGTGTAGGCATTTTCAATACTTATTGCTATTTGTGCAGTGGTCATCATAGGTGCAATGACAGATTTTAGAAAGGAAAAGTAATTTAGACAGTTGTATTTGGAATAAGAAGAATAATAAAAGAAACTATTTCAAGTAGTACGTAATGGAAATATTTAATAATTGAATCATCTTGATCTTGTTGTAGGAGATATTATTACAATAAAACCTGGAGATAATGTGACTGTGGATGGATTACTTATAGATGGAACTGAAACCATTGAAGTAGATGAAAGTATGATAACTGGTTTAACTGATTCATTATCTAAATAACCTATATCAAGAGGAAAGAATTGTTTTGTAAGAGGAGGTAGTAATATTTTTGAAGGAACAGCAAAAATGATAGTTTTAGCAGTGGGTAAATTTACATATTCAAACAGAATGAAGAATGATAATTAAATAAAGGAAGAAGGTGAAGAGGAATTAATTCATGATGAAAGATCTCCATTAGCAAAAGCATTGGAAACATTAGCTAAATTCTTAGTATTTATTGGTTGCATGAGTGCTTTGGCTATGTTTATTGTTTTAGAATTATATATGGTTAGAGAATTATAAGAATTATAAGAGAAAATATTCTCTTAATTTACATTAAAGAAGGTCTTATCAGATTTTATAGATGCTTTTCTAATCATAGTACTTTCTATTCCAGAAGGATTACCATTAATCGTGACATTATCTTTGGCATTTTCAATTGCTAAATTGAGATAATAGGATATTGTGATTAGAAATTTACATGTTTGTTAAGTATTAGGAGGTATTGATACAATTTGTTTTGATAAAACAGGAACATTAACATATAATAATCTTAAAGTTAGTAATGTTCATATTGCAAGTGAAGAAAGATTTCATAATTTACAATCTCAGGATACTATTTTTAGAATGTTAGCAGAGGCAGTGTTATCTACAAATTCGGCATTTTTATCTGAAGATATTGTTAATTAAATTAAATAGATTGAGTAAGAAGAATATCAATCTGAACATAGTGGTAAATCTAATAAGAAATCTTAAAATTCAAAAGGGTCTTCTTCAAAATCTTTTAAGTCTAATAGTGTTTAGGATGGTACAATAAAAAGTGATTGGAGTGGTAATAGATTGGATGTTGCATTAATTGATTATGTGGAATTGAAATTGAAAAGGGAATTTGTTTATGAATATTTATAGGATTTAAAAAATTAAATAAGAAAAACTATACCAATTAATAATTATGGATTCCATACTGAAATTTTGTAAATAAGAGGTGATAAATACAGGATCATCTTAAAAGGTAAATCCAAAGAGATTATTGAAAAATGCAGTTAACTTAATATCTCTATTCCAGATAATAGGGATTTTGAATTATATGAACCAGGAAGATTCAAATTGTAAGATTGTTGCAATCAAGTTATGACTTAAGAGTTTTCAGATTTAGAAAAGAAAGCTGTTTTAAATTACAATTCTTAATCACTTAAAACAATATCATTTGCATATAGAGATGTTTAAATAAACAATTTGATTGAATAAGATTGGAATCAATTAATTTCTTAGAATAATTTTACTTATATTGGAACAATAGCTATGAGAGATGACATTAGACAAGAAGCCAAAAGATTGGATAGTGCTTTGAAAATGGGTAGTATGAATGTCATGATATTGACAGGAGACACTAGAATAAATGCAGTTAATGTTGCAAAACAATTAGGTTGGGTAAGTAGTGATTAAGCAGACCATGAAATATAAAGAATAAGTGAACATTTACCAAAATCTTCTCAAATGGAACATTAACCAATTATCATAGAACCACCATTTATTCATAATGATGAATAATAAACTATTAAAATTACATCAGCTATAATGGAATGTCCACAAGATGAAATTGCTCCATTATTGAATAACAAATTTGATCATTAATAAATGTCATCATCAGTAGCACTAAAAACCATATTGATTTTGAATTTTTAAGAATATGTAATCAGAATTAGAAAAATCTTGAATGATTCCAAAATCTATTATACTCATTAAGAAGTTAATGAAAGAAATATAGTATCCAAAATTCCTGAAATTCTAGATGATGCCATTGCTTGTAAAGTATAAATTTATATATAAACCTTAGGCAGTCTCAAATATGAATAAAGTATTATAAATTTTAGCAGATTTAAATTAACATTAAAAACATCAATTTTTAGAAGTATATTCCAATATCAATGAATCAACTATTGGATATGTTGGAGATGGTAATAATGATGCTATTGCTTTGTAAACTGCAGCTGTTGGAATCACATTAGGAAAAACTGCCACTAATATAGCTAGAGAATGTAGTGGAGTAATCTTGATGGACGATAAATTAGATGGAATCGAACTATGTATGAAATATGGCAGAAATATCTTCTTAAATATTAAAAGATTTATTTATTTCTAATTGAGTTTCTTTTTGAATTCAATTGCCATTATGCTTACTGCCTCTATTGTTTTAAAATAATAACCATACACTGTTCTAGAAGTCATTTGGTTGAGCTTGTAATATTATGATATCATTTTTAGAGTATAAGATATATTTTCAGCCATTGCCCTTAGTACTGAAATTCCTTAGGATGATATTTTAAATAGGACAAAACCTGCAAAAAGAGGTGAAAATATAATTGACAAATTTTTATTACAAATGACTTGTACATAAGCAATTTTCTAATATTTGGCCACTTTACTTGTATTATTTTTAACTCCTTTACTTTTTGGCATTGAGTAATATTTTTCTTTTACAAAATAGACCATCATACAAACATGATTTACATGCTTTAGGAGCAGAATTTGTTTCTGAATGGGCTGTACATTATACTCTTGTCTATCATTTAACTGCAAATTTCTAGATTGTCAATTTAATATGTAGTCGTAGAATTGGTTAGCATGAATACAATGTCTTTGAAGGTATCCAAAAGAATAAACCATTTACTGTGATGATTATTGCCTTGATAATAATTCAATAGGTTATCATTTATGCTGGAGGAAAGTATTTTAAAACTGCTCCCTTAACAATATTTGAAAATCTATTTTGCTTAATTTTATCATTTGGAGCCATGATAGTCTTTTGGTTGTCTAAATATTTCTATTCAACTACAAAATGAGATTATCAATATAGATATATGTAAATAAGAAAATTAAATTTTATTTTATAATCAATACACTACATATTACTTAATTTCGACATTATTCATTTATTCTTATTTCAATATCTATGAGGATAGTTGTTCTTCCTTTCCTATAAAAACAAGGCTGATAAATAGAATTAATGAAACTAAAAATTAAGACACAATCACCCATGCTTGGAGATCATAATTTTTAATTGCTGACATCAAAATTATTGATAGTATAAATAATGTCATTCCTGATACTGCAACTGAAATAATGGATACGTAATTGAATGTGATTGTATTCCCTGGTAAATTTGATTATTTTAACAAACACATTGTTAATGCTATCACAATTAGAACTATATCAATAATTGTTATAGGATAGGCAGCTAAAATTGTATTACATACATATTAATCATAACAGTCAGAAGCACTAATTTTTATTTTATACAATAATTTGTTATTTAACCTGCATTTCTTATTTCCATCATATTTTAATTTGCATTCTAGCTATTCTCCATTATACTCTTATTTGGAAAGTTGATAATTTGAAAATATCAAAATGATTAACCACACACCAGCAACTGCTAATAATATTATTTGCATTGTCGCACTTGTTTTTGGATTTATCCTATTTATGTATGTGTTCATAAAAATTTTATTTATTCAAACAATAATATGATGTAATTAGTTAAATTTAATACAGCAGAATGTGCTAGACTTTCATAAACTTTTTTTTTTGTTTTTTCAAATTAATACCAAAAATAGATAGTTCTTTAGACATCTATGTCATCTTTGTAAATGAAGATGGTAGAGTTTAATAAAACATGAAGAAGTTTATGATGAGAATCTTAGCTAATATCAAAGTGCAATAGAAAAATTTGGTTTAAATCAAAATTGATCATGTTCTTACTTTTAAAATATTATTCCTAAATATTGAGAAGGGAATAATAGAAGAAGAAAAAGATAAAATAAGGATGAAAGGCTTAGGAAGATAAAGAAAAGAGAAGAACATGACTCAAGACTTATGATAGAGCCTAAGTTGAAATTGCAAAATGAATAAAAGGATAATTATAGTTTCAGATTTATTTATCATAATCAGAAATAGAATCAATTAGCTAATTGAATTTTGCATATTACAAAGAACTTCCAGAAAAATTATATTGTTTATTGCATTCAAGGAAGATATTAATAATTATTGAGGAGAAAATATATATAGTTTTCTTATTGTTTGTAATTTTTAGATATTTATTTTTAGTTTAAATAATCGCTAATATATTTAGCTATGAAAAATCAACATTATCCTTATCTTTATTTAATTATTATTATTCTAAAAATGCAATTTTTATTATAGTTTTGATGATCCTGTCTTAGGGATTCAATATTATTTAAATTACATGTAATGGTTTAGTAATTTAAATATATTTATAAATTTATTATATTAATAAGAGTATAATCCTTTCTAAATTAAATCATTGAAATTAGTATATGCATCTAAAAGTTAATATAATTATTAAATTATCAATATTATTAATTGATGAAAATAAAAATAAAAAAGAACCGCCCTCCAAGGGGGTCGAACCCTTGACATTTGGCTTAAAAGGCCAACGCTCTGACCAACTGAGCTAGGAGGGCTAGCTTAACACAATTTTAACTCTTTCTATTATGAACTCTCTATAATAATAATTTAAAAATTCTAAAGTAAGGGAAATACTGAAATTATCAATATGCATATATTAATTGAAATTTGAATATATTCTTTATCTAATATATTGAATTCTTAAATAAAAAAAGATTACCTAAATACTTAAGATCTACATATTACAATTATTTAAAGTAGTTTATCAAAAAAAAAAAATAATATCATCATTCATTCCATTATTTTTTACATCAAGTAGTTTAAAATTGCTTTTAAATTAATTTAATATTTAATTGCTAGTCTTTAAAACTATCAGGAATGGCCACTCGCACATAAGGAAGTGCAACCAAATCATTATTGGAGGGTGATGGTTCGAATCCATTGTGGTCAAAATCTTTTTTTTTCAAATTTATTGGTTCAATTCTATTTATTTCATTAAGATATCTTAAATCTTAATTTATCTTAATTTAATACTTAATAACTAGTCATTAAATATCTATAATGAATGATCCCTCGCACATGGGAAGTGCAACCAATTGTCTATTGGAGGGTGGTGGTTCAATTCCATCGAGATCAGAAACTATTTTTTTTTCAAATTCATTATATTTTAAATCTCTGTATCTTAATTTAATAATTAATAACTAGTCATTAAATATTTATTAAGAAGTGGTCTGTCGCACATAGGGAAGTGCAACCAATTCACTATTGGAGGGTGATGGTTCAAATCCATCAAGGTCAGAACAATATTTTTTTTCGAATTCATTAGTTCCATACTATTTAAAGATTTTTTTTTATTTACTTATAATTATAATGGTGTTAATAAATTTATATATAAAATTTCTTATGTAAATGTTCGTTCATTGTAAAGACTCCTAAAGAGTTATAAAATATATAAATGTTGTTATTGAATGAAATCACAATTTTAATTTATTCACATCCGGAGTTCAGATTTTAGGATATCCAAATTCTATGAAATGATGGTTGGACAATCATATTTATAATTTATTCTGATGATTATTCATAAATGGCTTTTATTTAATTACCTTTCAATATTATAAAATTTATATCTATAAACTCAAATTTAGATTTCATGATTAGTATAAAAAAAGTAAAAGAGTTTAATATAAAAATAAGATGATACATAATAAATATATATAAATATTCTATTATATAGATTCATTTAAAAACAGAGTATTATTACTAAAATGTAATAATAGAGAATTTTAAATTTTACAAATGAACTTTGAATAATTATATACTCAAAATAATTTTATATTAATCCTAAATTACTAATAACTTCATAAATTCCTTCTAATATTCTATCTATGTTAGTCAGTTAATGCATTTCTTACAATATGCTAATATTAATTTAATAAAATAATTTTTGAAATTTATTCTACTTTTTCCATATCTAATTTATAATTATACCAATCTAAATTCTGATGTGTAATTTATTCTAATTCTTGACCAAGATTATTGTAATATAAAGTGAAACAATTAACTAAAGAAAATGGATAAGATGTTATTATAACTTTGCCTGAGCTCATGCAAGCATAAATTGAATGGCCATTGTGCTCCTCTTCAACATGAATACTTAAATTACCAAATTAAGTATTCATACATGATCCTAAACAGAATGTTTTTAAACAAAGTAAACATAATGCAATGTCTTTGCTATTTTCAAACTAATAATTAAAAAAACCACACTTTTTGCATAAATTCTTCATATATCTAAGTCGAAATATTTCAAAATTATTTCCTAATAGTATAGAAATTTGATTTGATATTTCATTTTAAATTGAATAGAAATCTGTAATACAACTTGATTATTTTTTATTTTATTCATAATGAAAGACTTTCTCATTAAATTTTATTTCAAAACAACTAAATAAAATTTTAACTACATCTTCATTTTGGACTGGAAATGATAATAAAATTTGTGAGATTTCTTATTCGAATTCATTTTTACTAATTAGTTTCATTAAATAATTTTCAATTAACACAATTAGATCTAATATAAATATCTATCCTCTTTTAAAGTTCAGGATATTCTATTTAGAATTAATTTTGTTATAATTATGCTTTAAAATCTTGAAAAATTATTAGAAAATCTATATTTTACCGGATCTCTAAAAATCAACTTTTTAAATAAAAATTTAGATTAAAATATTAATAAGTAATTAATAGCAAATTTCTAATGAAATTAAATCTTCTTTACCTTAATATTTCTATGACAATTATTAATCTAAGTTTAATTCAATCAGAACTGCCTCTACATCTTAAATAAATTAATCAAAATGACTTTCAAGTTAAGTCATTGGAAATAATAAATTGCAACTTTATTAACAAATAGGACAATGTGAACTCAACCATAGAGGTAAATTTTGATAGAATTTATTTTTAAATGAGTTTGCTAAGCATTCATAATGAAACTAATGCTTACAACTAGATATATTTAATAGATTAAAAGATTCAGCATTTAATAAGTTATTTAATGCTGTTGGCATAGTCTCATAAAGAATTTACTTAGCAAATGTTTAAATTAAAATTGGAGTATATCTATCATTGTTGTGTAAAAGTAATTTACATGATTAACAGTAATTGTTTTCATCATATTTTTGTTATGGTAATTCTAATTGAAGATTTTAATCAAATTTTTCTTTAAATTTAGACTATTATTAAAGATATTTATTTTTCATCTTGGATTTATCTTAAACAAATTTTTAAATATTTTATTCTTGTGTGCTTGATCCAATTTCAAATAATTATTTTAAATTATCAATGATCTGATTTAGATATTCTGCACTTTTTTGATCATTCTAATTTTAGGCAAGTTATTAAATTAATTCAAATAGTTCTTGATCAACCTTATTTTATTCTTTAGATACAATAATAATTAAATTATTTAATAATTGAAAAATCTATAATGTTTATTGCTATGGTTATTAAATTTACTATATCAGCTATTTAATAAATGGTTTATTTGCAAGAAGGATAAAAATATCAAAAAATATTGAATTTGTATTTGATTTAATTTACTTGATAAAATCATCCGCTCTGTATTGAATATAGTTTCCAAAGTTGATAAATCCTTATGATTTTCTTTGATCAATCAACCTGTCTAAAAGTTGTCCTTATATTGTATTGTTTTTATAAAATAAAACAGGATCAAAATATTATTAAACATCTTTTTTTAAAGTAAATTTTTTAGATATCTAATCCAATTAACAAATTTCTTAGACAAAATTTTGTATTGATTAATTTGTTTTTATTTTTAATTATTATATTTATTTCTATATTTCTGTAAAGCTCAAACTTGATGATTGATTGAATATATTTATTATAGTATAATGAATTGTTGATTTAAGCTAATTCGAACATAAGTTAATTGTGTCTTCCACCATTTATAAAACATTCCAAAATTCTAACTCTGATGTTATTAAGTTTAAGAGTATGGAACTAAAATTAATAAGAATAATTACTAATAAATTTAAGAAGCTATAATTGTATCAGGAATTCTGAATTTTTAAAATATTTCATCAAATAACAATAATCCATCCTTTTCAAATAAAAATAGATATAATTTCATGTAAGCAAGATCAATAGATTCCAGTTAACTTTAAATTTTAAATATATTTGAATATTTAAAATATATCCTCTTTTGCTAGTCAAAATTAAAAGAGATAAAATTCTAAAGACAATCAATTAATAAATAATTAAATAATGGTATTAAATCCTTCAAATTTTCTATTCTAAGAACCTACATCAAATGCTTAAGAAATTTTTATTTATCACTAAATTAACCTTCGAAATATTCAAGTACTAATAATTCAATAAAAATTAAATTTGTAATAATTGGTCTTCTCAAAAGCTTTAGATTTAATAGATTATATGCATCATATATTTATCTTTTATCTAAGGAATCAGTATTTAAGTAATCTAAATAAAAATTATTGATTTATTCAAAATTCTTTTAATTTTAAACATTTTCATTTAATTTTAAATAACATTAATATAAGATAACTCTTGATAGATTTCTTTTTCCAATTTCTTTAGGCATTAAACTTCTTAAATCTTTTAGAAAATTATTAAATATGTTAAGTTAAATTGATTAATAACTGATTATTATTGAAGCATTAATTAAATCACCTTATTGAGGAACAAGATTATCTAAATTATATCTTTTCCATTACTTGGTTACATTATTAAATGAATGAAGCAATTAAGTTAAGAAAAATTACTTTTTCTATAAATCCTCATAATCCTCTTAAGTTATGATGTTTTCTTAAAAAGAATCAAATTTATCATCTAAAATTTACTTGAATGAATTCATAAGGGCATATTTTAACCATGGACACTCAATTCTAAATGTTAGTACATTCAAATGTAAAAAAGCAAAGTCTTATACAAATTCTATATCTTAATAATAGATGTTTTGGCATTCAATTAAGCTTTATAGAAAATTAGAACAATTTTTAGGTAAAAAAAACATTTCTAACATTTTTTAAGAGCAAAACTATGTGTGTTAACCTCTAAAATTGGATAGATATATATAAACAAAATTATGCTCATCCTCCTTCTTGCATTATTACATTCTCATAATTTATTATGATACTCCATCTTCTAATGCTTAAAGACCATAATTATTCATTTCTTAATCATATTTATCTAAATCTTCATATATTCCTTAAAGAAATTTAAAGACTCTGTAATTTCCATTTAAAAAGAAGTGAAAATTGTGAAAATTATTCATAAAAGAAGAATGTGTTAGTTATTTAAATTCATCATCAGCATGAAAAGCATAAAAAATTTATTCTATTTTTTCTCCTTTATAAGGTCCTAAAGATTCTAAAATTAATTATCTATCAAAAATATTTTGTAAGATTATTTAATTGGAATTTTCATCAATTTATTTTAAGATGTTAGTGATTAAAAAGAGATTCTTATGATTGGCTTAAATAAACCAAGTTATAAACTTAATCAATAGACTATGAAAATAAAGAGCTTTGCAAAAAATTTCATAATAGTCTTATAATTTAATTGCTTCTATTAATTTTGTTAATTTCTGCTTAACAGCTATATGATAAATCTTAACATAAAATGGAATAGTTGTAATCATAATAGGTTTAATCTAAATGTATAGTTAATTTAACATATGATTGAGACATTTTATCAATGTTTAAATGTTGTTTTAAATTTCTTCAGGTATTTATGAAAGTATTTCCTATTTATTTATAATAGCATGACCCTGATGATGATTACAAATTCCTAATTTAACAGAATTTACATCTCCACAATCACAACATCCATTGCTATCTTTAAGCGCAAACTTATGATCTAAATTATAATGCATAATACTTATGTGTTTGTTAATATCGAAACATTTGGTGCAAATCATATGATTGAAATCTTCAGAACAATCATAACATTGAAAACTCAATTAGCCATTATGTATTTGAGCTCCACATACAGAATTTACTTTTTCTGTATGATCTTATAAATCTAAAGATTTATTTGAAATCAGAAGATTGTATAATTCATCCATTCCTACTTATTATTGATTATTATTGTAAAGCATTTACAATACTTCATACATTATTTCCTTAGTCTTCATTATGTACTAAAGTATTTAATAAAATCATTTATTTTTTGTAATTCTTTAAAATGAAAAACCTCAATATAAAATTGTTGTTTTGAAAAGAAAGTAGAATATATGAGTATGTAATAATGAAAAACAATCGATATTTATTATCCAAAATAGAATTATTACTTTGATATATATATATTCAAAATTTTAGAAGAATATCATTTAATATATTTATTTTATCATTCAATGATCTAATAACAAATATAGGTAATTAAAATAATATAGTATATGCTTTAAAATAATTTAGTAGAAACAAATTATAAATCCATCAATTAAAATATTGTAGATTCAGATCATGATTGTTCTTTTAGACTTAGCAATTTATTCATTAATTTTATTTACTTATTTTAATCCTGTAGATGATCTTATCTTATTAATTATATTAAATAAAGATCTTTGATACTAAATATGGCTCATTGAAATTAGACTTTGTAATGTACTCCATAGGTTAAGCTAATTAATTGTACACTCTTTTCCGCAATATATAATTCTTATGAGTGTTCCTTTTAAAAGCAGAAATTACAATTAATCAAAAATTAATACTATTTTATAAAAGTTCAGCAAATATGTTATTCAGAATATCACTTTGAATAAAATAATTCAAAGAAAATTAAAGGAATGATTAACATCTAGGTTATGAATATATGATTTTCAGATTAAGAGCAAAATGTTAAATCTGAAAAAAATTAAATTGGTTTCTTGCTATTAGACATAATGGAATGGGTATTATGTAAATTTGTATTTGTATTTGTATATCTATATGTCTTTTAGATATGAAAGGGATGTATAACCTTTTACTGAGATATTAAGTTAATCTCAATTATTTATTATTTTTCAGTTTTTTTATCTTTTTTATATATATAATAATTACTAAAAAATCGTTTATTCAAGTCAATCTCTTGATAGATGTTAAATATAAATAAAAAGATAAAGTCATTTGTTTTATTCCAATATTCCACTTGAATTACAACGTGAAAGTGATTTTTTATTAATACTTCTTTTTCTCAAACGTTCATTAAACTAATGTTCTTGTTAATTAACACTCTTTTTTATAATTGAGGTATGTCTAACATTTATTTAATTAATTACTAATCCAACTTTTCATGATATTCATTAACCATACCTTGTACTTATTCTGGTTAATATTTTACAACTTAAATTACTTATTCTTAAATTGCCAGCTTAATAGATTTCTCTTTTTTTTTATTGCGTATATAATGTTCATCCTCTTCTATTGGAATAGGTGATAGATTATTAATTTTTTAATGAACAGGTGATTATACTTATGTAACAAGCTTAGTTTTGAGACAGCTGATTTATTGCATTTCATAAAGGGCATTTTAGATTTTATCAACAAAGTAGTATTTGATGTCATCTCTACGACTGTCATAAAACTCTATGCATTGCTAATACATTTGCACTACTTGATTAACACGTTCAACAGTGCATTCTTTAACAATTTTTTATTCAAGTGTAGAGAGCATGGTGAAAAATTATCTTGTAAGTGGTTAAGGACGATCTTATTTGAAATATTCTTCAGGTGGTACTATACACATATCTTCTTATTAACGAGGATCAGATTTAGTTCGTGATCTGCTACCTCCTAATTATTCGAATGCTTGTCGAAAAATTCTCATTCCTAATTTAATTTAAATATTAAATGATGTAATTTTAGAAGAGGAACTCAATAAATAAACATCAAATATTTCCTCTTTGTAATATTGTTTGAAATTTATAGTTATTCTACTAAAGTAAATGTAAAAAATAATAATATTTAATTGGATTTTAGAAATTTATATAATTCAAAATCAGTATTATATTTTATCGGAAAGTTCTTCTATTCTAGTCATAGCAAATTTTATCAAAGGAAATAATAACAGGGACTCTAAACTTGTATTTGGTGAAATTAAAATATTCGTATATGATATTATAAGAAATGTTCAGTTCATATATAAAAAATGAATTGATATTTTTTTATCCAGAGGGAGATATGAAGAAGTCGAGAATGGGAAATTATTTAGAGTTGATAGTTACTCTATATAGATTTGGGTTACTCAAACGCGGATAAACGTTATTAAATAGTTTTATGAATCACACTTAAATTAATTGTAAATTTAAATAGGATTATAAATGGTAAGGAGTATCAATAATTTTATTATAAGATAATTATTCAGTATGGAACATCAAAATAAAAATGATAATTAAGAAATCTCAGAAGTTCTTAGTCCATCAAAAGCATCTGAAGATGATGAAAATAGAAGGATTGTAAATAATGGTGTAAATCAAATGAATAAAACTAATAAGAAGTATATGAAGGTGTCATTGTAAACTAAATAGCAACTTTATTAAATGGTTCAGAAAGAAGGATTGAAAATAAAAGAAGTATGATTTAGAATATATGATTTATTTTTAGGCTGCAAAAATCCTTGGTATCAAGTATGCAACAGCTAAAACTATAGTTTACCATAGAAGATAAAAGAGAAAGTAGAAGGGAAAGTGTGGAATGAGAATGTGTGGTTATACTGAAATTGTAGATAATCGAGTTTCTCGTTTGCAGATCGTTTCAATAACTGGAAATGATGCGAAATAATGCAAAGAATATATTCTGTGAATAAGAGATTTTGATCTTATGTTTTTATGTTGTATAGAAAAAATCAATATCAATAATTAATCTTTTATATAACAAAAACTATGAATTAGGATATTAAAATAGGGTAAGAGATTTAGATAAAGGTAGTAAAGTTAACTAAATATAATTATAGAGATTATTCAATTGTTTTCTATTCGTCTTTCAATAGTTTTGAGATCAGAATTTAATTTTTTGACAACATCATCAGCAGTGACATTAGTTCCCATTTTCTTATTGTAGAGAGTGGCAATAATTGATGGATTATTTCGGATCTCTTGAATTGGAACACTCTTTAAACATTCTGTTAGAGCACTGATTGATTCATTTGAATTATTCATTATAATAATTATAATATTATCTCATTTATTATTTGGCCATTTAATTTTCTTCAACAGATAGTCTATCAATATTTCAGGGTTGTGCATTTTTAGTGTGTTTTAATTAATCCATGATACTTTTGGTGCACGATTGTTCTTTTGTTTCCAAGAAACTTAAAATAGGAGGTTTTACCCATCGTTATCTTTTCTAATTTACAAAATTTCATCTGCAGAATCACCATCATCATAATTACCATCTCCAACTTCTTAAGGTTATTTTTATTTTAATGATTATTCAAAATCAAGCACATAAGTCATTACAGATTGTAGATTTTCAATTGGTTCCCAAGTTTTTTCATTTTCAGAATATCCCTACCATTTTACTTCATATTCAGTTCTTCCATTCTTAACTCGTTTATTTGTTATAGCCTCAACCATATATTCTTCTTATGAGGAGACTGACACAGGAGAACCTGACATCTTTAATTAAATTAATGGCGCTCATATTAAACATCGTTTTACTTAAGAGCCTATTAATTTCCTGGTTTTAATTTGTTAATAATCATATTATAAAATGGTTATCGAAGATGTGAAGTATATCTGATGTTATATTAAAACTAATAAATATCATTTCTACGCTAAGATAAATTCATTTAATATAGACAGCCATTAAGATTATTTTAGAAAATATATATCTCATAACAATAGACATTAAAGAATATATAATGGAATAGTATAAATATTATTAAAACATATGATTATTTTTAATAGAAATAAGCTATAGAAATTTAAGCACCTCTTAATAGATTGTTTCATATTTAATATTGGGTAATGATTCAATAGTAAGCAATTGGAGTCTATATGGCGAAATAATGCAAAACAGTTTAATCATATTTGATTACTTTAGTTGATGGGACAGGCTCAATGAAACATGAATATGAACTGATGATTAAAGCGCATCAGGAAGTTTTTTCAGATTTAGGGAATTAAAAGATGGATTATTAATGGGAAGAGGATATATATCCTTTTCTTCCTTTTAGAGGTGCAGGGAGTGGAAATATTTCTAATACATTTAAAGTTATCTTTCAAAAATTATTGAATGAAGTCTATCCTTCAAACATCACTATTTTATTTGTATGTGATGGATAAAGGCACTTTGATTTAATGGAAATAATAGAAATGATTGAAGAAATGAAAAAAAAATATTTAATCTAATTCATTTGTGTTGCTTTAAGCGCTTACTTTCCTAGTTAGACTTGCAATACATTAAGAAACGAAATACAAAATTAAAACCAAAGTTGTCCTTTTATCTTTATAGTTGATAGAAAACATTAATCTTCTGAAGACTTGTTTAAGGAATTTAGCCATGTTTTTAAATAAGTTAAAAGTTTATTATAAGTCCAAGAAACAACATTTTGAAATAAATTAACCTATTTATGTGTCTTGATGTCTCTCTAAAAGATATTGAGTTTTAATAATTTTGTTTACATTATATAAGATTAATTAAAATAATAATTATGCCACCTAAAAAGGATGAAATTGACTTGAATGCATTACCACAACTCAAACATCTTTGTGTGGGTATCAGGATTGAAGCTGGGAAGGCTCGTGCTGGGAAATTATTGAACTTACTCAAGGAATGCAAATCATTTTAGAAGAATATAACAAGAGAAGAAATAATCAATTTTTGTAAAGAGAAGTAATTGTATGTGGATCCTGCTACTTTAACTGATAAACAAAAGAAAGTACGTTGTTTGTTTTGATAATAGGATTCTAAATTTATGGCAGAAGTAGCTACAGAACTTACATCAGATGTTATGAATAAGGGATTTTAGATGTTCATTTAAGATTAAGTCTTGTCTATAAGGAAAGCCAAGTATTAGGCAGCTCAAGCATAAGCAGCAGAGAAAGCTGCTCCACCAAAGAAAGACGACAAGAAAGATGCAAAGAAGGGAGGCAAAGAAGCAGCGGCAGTTGCACCTATTCCTGAACCTGAAAAGGCTATACCTGAGAAGGAATATACTAAGAATTTTGATATTGTTTTTATTGTATAAGGGTTCCCTTAAGTACCATAAGAATAGATTGAATTTATCATGCATATCAAAGAAAAAGTAATTAATTGGGGTGGAGTTGATATGAATCTATTGGAATAAGGAGAAGATTTCTAAGAAGAATTGGAGAAGAGAATGGAAGAATTTGTATAACCAGTTACAATTAAGAGATCTTATTCAGAAGAATCTTTACATTATACAACTGCAGAAAGGGCAATCATTGAAGAAATAAAAAAACAAAGAAATAGTTCTTAAAAGTCAGATTCACTTAGATAGCTTACTATTAAGGAATTGATATTAGAAATGGATTTGGAGGCTGAAGAAGAAACGCTTAAATAGTTCCATGAATAATTAATTGAGGAGATTTGTTAATTTAGTGTAGATTAATAGCAATTTAATGAATGGATTGTGAATAAGAAACCAATTCCTTTGATTACTAAGGAAGCACCAAAAGATCCATTTGATTTAGAAGTTGAACGTATTAAACATGAGGCTCTTTAAGCAGAAGAATAATAGAAGGCTGCAGAAGAAGCAGTTGCTGCTGAGAAGAACAAAAAAGGAGCCAAGAAGGAGGCTAAGAAAACTGAGGCAGAATTAGAAGCTGAGAGATTGGCTGAAATAGAGAAGAATAAATAAAATGAATTGAGAAAATAATAAATTGAAGAAGCTTTAGAATAACAATAGAAAATGAAAGCCAAATTACATTTATAATATTATAAGAGATAATTATCTGATGTATAATTATCAAAAGTAGGACCTTGCATCTTATTAGAATGTTTATTAGATTAGTTATCTGCTGAAGCTGCTTATATATAAAGTTCAAAAGTACCTCCTTGTTTAGAGGATTAAGAAGATGCTGAATAAGTTAATAGACTTTTGGCAAATTAAAAAAAGGAGTAATAATAAGTAGAGAGTGCCAAATAATTGATATTGGATGAATGTGATTGGATTGAAGTAAGAGGACATTTTGGTTAATTACATGATTAATAATTTATTGTAGAAAGAGAACACAAGATCTTTAATAATTTATGTTTCCCTGGCATTGATAGACAAGGTATGCCTGAAACAGCAGAGAAATCAGAAAAACTAAGAAAGGCTAATAAAGCAAAGTTACATCCATTTGTAAATGTGGATGTAAGTGAATTTGAAAGAAGATAATTACTTTTGTCTTTTGAAGAATTACTTAAAGAAAATGAACCTGAATAAGACTGGTATTTGGGAGATCGTATATATTTAGAGAGACACAATAAAAATACTCTTAGATAACAGTTTTATGAAGCATTATTACATGATCCTTAAGTAGTTTTAAAATACTTACCTGATGATGATGCTCTTATGGTTTGTTGTTATTATAAGAATCCTCCTGGAAGAACATTAAGAAAGAAATGGTCAGCTGAATGGAGAGTGTTACCAAATCTAGAATATTTTATTTAAGTTCGTAATTTTAATAGTGAATACTATTATGATATTGATTACTAATAAATTGGTGCTATTACTGAGAGATCAAAAATTATGTATCCCACAGATAATTCATTAATAATTGCAACCAAATTTACTGTTGGAGAGGTTGAACGTTTACGATACAGAGTTATTAAAGAGAATGTTGTTTTTGGTATACAAGGAGGATTTTATGCCTAATTTAGAGATTTGAGAATGAGTGCATAAGATCAGATAATGAATTTGACATTTAAGAATGGTCTATGTTTAAGGTTTACTCAGAAGGGAGAAGTAGTATAACAATATTTATATTAAAAACCATAAGAATAGACTCAGACATTGTTAAATTTATATGATAATGCAGAAATCAATCATGAATTAGAAATAAAACGAGTTATTACAGGATAAGGAACAGTAATAGTTTATAAGAAAGATGGATCAATCATTGTATTATATGCTAATGGTAATGTCTCTATGTACAAAAATGATATGTGGATATCAACTAATAATAAAGGATTTAGAAAATCTTAAAAAGGAATAGAAAAGATTCCTTGTGCTATAAAAAATGATCCTGAAAGTGGTGCCAAAGTTTATATTCGAGATGATCAAACTCTCATCATATATTATAAGGATGGATCTCAATACACTTAACATTATGATGGAACCATAATGCTTATTAAAGGAGATAAAGTGATTGTGGAACATCCTAATTTTGCTAGTATTGTAGTCACAATAGACAAGGTGAAATAGAGAACTGGGACTATCATTGGAATGGGTAGTGCTTATGCAAATGTAGGTTTCGATAATATCTTTGAAAGAAGTAATGATGGTAGAGTTGTGGAAACCTTCTACCAAGGATGCAAAGTCATTTCTTATATTGAGAAATAAGAGTTACCAGAATATAAGTAATACAAGACTAATCGAATTCATCTAATGTATACTTAAGATGGGAGTGTTGCAAAAGTAGTTGATGATGGAGAAATTGTCATTGTCACTGCTGAAGAGAGAGTCAGACTCAATAATAAAGGAGAGAAGAAACCATTAGGATAAGACTTAGACTATTGGTTATAATTGTTTTCTGTTTCTGATGAACGTAAAGCTGGAGTTTATACAATTGATTTGGCTAGAAAATGTATTTTTACAAAAGATGAAGAATCCAATTATTTTTAAATTGATGAAGATGGAAATGTTACATCTAAAATTTCAGTATCTTTAAATCAAGAACCATCTACACCTGATTATATTCCAGATGGTTTATTTGTTGATGAAGAAAATAAAGTACTTCCACCACCAAAATCATGGGTTCCTCCTAGATTATTTTTAGTTAAAAATGATAATACAGGTGTTGAATTATTTAATCAGATTCAATTGTAAGATTACTTTAGACTAAAATCAGAAAATCCTTTATGTAATAAATTAATTGATGAATTACCAAATAATGTTAAGTCTATTTCATTCATTACTGAATTGAAGAATTAAGCCAAAAAATTTATTGAAGTCAAAATACCATAAACACTAGATATCGTCCCCAAAACAGTCTAAAAAACTACAATAATTTCTCATAAAGTCTTTACTTATCGTAATTTCTTGGAATACCTACCATTTGATAAAGATCAAAGAGCTCTTCATGAATAATCGTTGTAAAAGTATGAAGTCTGGCAAAAAGCTATGTTGAAAGCATAAAATGAATTTGGTGTTATACAAAAATCAGAAGATGAAAGAGATGCTGAATTTATTATTTAAATGAAGATCTTGGAAAGTAGACGAACAGATTATTCTTATGAATCTTATGATTAAGCCAAAAGTAAAATTACTTTACCTGATATGGCATCTAATGTAATTGAACCCCTAGAATAAACTCTAGTTAGAACTGCTAAAGTATAATAAGTTGTTTAATAAGCCTTTGTAGATGTACAAAGGAAAGTACAAACTATTTAAATTTAAAAATCCATTAAACAATCTTCTGAAGCCTAAGGATTTGTATAAAATTACTTTGATACAAAGGAAGGACATGAATATTTGAAAACAGCTCCTGAAGATCCTCCTATTAAAAAGCCAAGAGAAAGAATAATATAAAATACAGAAGAATAATAATAATAATAATAATAGAATCAACAAGAAGGTTAATTGACAATGCCAGAAGGAATTATTCCATTAGATTAACCTTAAATACCTTCCCCATAATATAATAATACAAATAACCTTACAAAAGTGATTATTAAACCATCTGTTTTCACTCAAGCAGAAATTGATGATGAAGTTAAACAAAGAAAACAACTTGATGAATCAACTAGATATAGATATATAAAGAAGAAAGATTTTGATGTTTATGGGAAGGAAAGAAAAGATATTAAATTGGTTCCTTGCCTTCTTAAAACTAATCCAAAATCTGAATTAAATTAAAAGTATATTCTTACAGATGCTACAACAGACAATAGAATTAAGATTAGTTCAATGGCTACTAGAGTTTATTAATAAGCTGCGCCTATTAGTCAACTTAGAAATGAAGGCATGCATCAAACTATCATAAGAACTTTAGATAAGAAAAATAATTTAGATGATCTTATAGACAAAAAGAATCTAATGGTTACAAGTGATATCAATGATAGATTGAAGAAGGATTTGCTGATTTATCCTATAAATGTTCAGTTTGGAGAACTTAAATAAGGAGGATAATATGAATTCAAAATTTCTGTTAAAAATGAAGATATCATGGCTTAACGTATAGTTTTAAAGTAACCATTGAATACCAACATTAAAGTGTTAATGAAATAGATGGGCTAAGTATTCTAATATATTTATTTTATCTAGATATCCCTTGGTTTAGTCAGAGAAGTATTTGTTCATATTAATACAGAAAGAGTTGGCCAATTTTCGGATGAACTCTAAATCATGTCAAAACATTCTATTTATACAATACCAATTACTGGTAATGTACTTGAGTAGAGTATGTTTGATAAACTCAATTCAGAATAGATCAAACTAACTAATAAACCTCTCTTAAGAAAATAAGTTCAAGATTTGAAAAATGTATTATATTTTTAGTTATTATTTTGTAGTCTAAATAATAAGAAATTATAGGAGATAGTTAGGATTCTGATCTTCTACCTAAGATAAATTATGATAAGAATGTAAAAATTGATGCTTTTTAAAATCAAAAGAAGGATGAATAATCATATGAGGAAGAAAATTGATTATTAAAAGTTTATAATATATAGATATTAATTCTAAAACTGTTTCTATTTAGATAATATTTAATAGATTTATAATATATAAGAATATCCCATAATAGTTATTTTAATTAATTCATATTTTAATTTTCTTAATATTTTTCCGTAGTATTTATTACATGGATTTAGTCTTGTCTAAGAAGTTTTTGACTCTTTCATCTTCTTTAAATTTATTGGAACGTTTAAGATTTTCAGCAAAACTAATTGAATCTATTTTGACATTATCTTTAAGACATTGACATGTTTTTGCTTCCAAAAGTAAAGGTAACCAATTAAGAGTGGCTAAATTAACAGCTTCAGCAATATTGAATCCACAATTAAATCCTTAATGATAGGCACCAGCAAAAATAAACATAAACTCACCTTAATGATGTGCCATTTTTGATATTCTAATTTCAGGAATTTTCTCTTTTAGCAAATATGGATTTATAACTGTTGTTTTATGTCTTAAATATTCTGAACACTTATTAAAATGATCACCATATAACTATTTAGCATATTTTTCAATTAGATGACTATCAGCTTCTGGTATAGAATACCAAAATCTATTAATAAATATAATTAACTAGTTACTTGTCTTTGCCTACATGAAGATAATTGACACTACAAAGATCTAGATCTTCTTTGTGCCAAGCAAAGAAGGTCTTCCATGAACCAACATAAATATAAGGTTCATTGACTCCTGGGATACGATTCTTTAGTCCAAAATTGAGTAAGCTTGTAATTTAGTTAAGGTTCCAAGAATTGTTTACATCCATAAGACTCAGTTTAATATCAGCTCCATAGAGAGGAGGACTAAAAGCTAAACTTTTCCAATAAAGTTTTTCAAGTTAATCTGAATTTAGTCTTTCATGTTGTTTATCTATTTCTGTTTATTTAGCTCTATAATCTTTGAGTGGCATTGACTTTTTTAAGATATGTAAACATTCATAGTTGCCACCCTTACCATAAACATTCTATTCAATAGGACCTTAAATAATAAGATTGTCAAGAGATTTATTGTAATCTTGCTAGCGAATTCGGAAGTTCTTTGGGGGAATGATCTATGAATTAATTTAAAAAATATAATTTACTTTCACCATCCCATAGTTGTTCGAATATTATTTATCTATTTTCTCAATGTAATCATAGAAGTTTTCGAACTCTTAGGGTGTTGGCCGTAATACAGGGCACTCCTCAATGGTTGTCATGTTTTAAATAATACTTAAATATCTTGGAATCAAACATGCCCTTTGAGTACCCCGGTGTGATAATATATATGTATATATTAAAAGGAAGGGGAATGTAAGAAACCTTAAAGATAGAAGAATAGATTAATTCTGAAGTGAGATTTGGTTGAGTGTGTTCACTTAATTACCTGTTTTGGTATGGTCATTTGCATCTGTTCCCCTACAACACTTTAATTAATTGATATATTAGAATCATTTTTCCGTATCTTCTATAATGTATTCCACACCTAATTAAGCTTCTCTTCTCTAATGAGCAAAAGAACTCTCAATCTCATTGGTAGTATCAATTTGAAAATGTTAAACCACCTGTTAGATCAAATCGCTTAAATGATTAAACCTTACAAAATTAGCAGCGCTAGTTTCTGCCATTTACTTGGATAACTGAAAATAAATACTTGTTAATGATTCATAATTGTGTTCATTATCATAAAGTTTTGTGTTGCCACATTTTGAATTAGACTCTGCAGACTTTATTATGTCTATTTCAACTGATCAATTGATGTGTTGATATCTTCTTGATCAGATATTTGCTAAATCATTTCTATTTCATTTCTTCTCTTAATTTAATTCAAAAATTATCCTAATTAATGAACATATCTTACTTTCCATCTCTTCTAAAATATTTATGTTTAAATTCCAATACATCATTGTTGTGGCTCTTCTTGAATCCATACATATTCAATTATCTATCATCAAATATTATATAATACCTCAGAAAACTAGGTAAATTCTTATGTCCAAAATATTCTGGTAGCAAGTACTATTGTAATCTCTCTTAATCTGCCAATACTAAAATTCGACCACTTTCATCAAATCTTAGTATCTCCTATTCTAAATTCCCTTGTACAATAGCATAAAGCTTAGTCAAAAATATTGGAATTGAATTTCCATTCTCCATTAATTATAATGAATAATACAACATTATCTAAAATACAAGAAATTATAAACTGGTGAAAATAGATTTTGTTTTTGAATGCACTACTCAAACTCGTACTCAAATATACCATATCACATCTACCTATATTACAACCGTTCCAAACTTCATAAAACAATGGAAGTTCATCTATCAGATCCATTGAAATAGGACTTATTGACTTAAATAATTGAGTCATGATGGGGCGTGAATCAATAGTTGAGACTATTCTTTTAATAATATTCTATTCCTACTCCAACTCTCATAAAGGTAATAATCATTTTACACAGACAAAGAGTAAGATATTTTTCACCCTTTTTAGATCTAATCTATTGTTAATCAAATATACAGTTAAGAGAAAAGTTCCTTAATTGAACTGCTCTAAAAAATTCTAGTAAAGATTAATAGATTATTCCATAAAATCTTCCTCCAATATCCACTATTATACTTTTTTATCATTCATAGTTTTGGGAATTAGCTTATTAATCATTAAAATTGATGAATGTGATTTCTAAATTGCACCACAAAGAAGAGACCATTTAATTGGAAGAATCAATTTCAGCCAAAACTAAGAAATTGTAGAGTACATATAAATATTTTATTATATAATCAAAATATATATCAGAATTGAAGATAAATGAAGCCATTTGATTTTATAAAATAACGGCTGATCTCATTATTGGTAGTAAGGATATATAATAACAATATATTGGTTTTACTATTAGAATTATAAATAAAAATGTTTTTAATAATAATAAATGGAAATTACTCTTTCCCATGAATAAAATCAAAACAGTCATAATTTAATCCTTTTTGAAATGACATTAAAACTTAGTCAAATTTAAATCCTATTTAATCAATAGTACAACAACAACTGAAGACTAATTTTATTGATTATAAAGAATACTTTTAAATACATCTCAAACCTTCCAATTATAAAGAACCAAAACTAAATTTTTATTTTCATCACCATCAACAAAACTTATAAGAAATAAGTTTCAATAACAACCTAAAATAAATAGATTCTAAACCCAATTTTGCTTGATTTATGAACTTACTTGTTGTTCCATTATTTTTCTATGATTTATTTAAAAAATGCTTTTGGAGGCTTAGATTTCATGTAATCTTTTCATTTGTATTATGGAAACAAACTCTAGTAATTAGTAATTTCTTCAGAATCAAGTGTTTTTATTAAATTAAGAATTTTAGAATTTTTAAGGATTTAGAAATCATATATATTAATATTGAGATGATCTTAAGAAATTAAGTTAATATTATTTTTATTCTAAATCTAATTAATGGTTTAAAATGATTCTGAAGCTACAAAGTAATCCTGTGAATTACAGAATGGATCCAAGAAAATCACCAAACAACAAGGTCATTGGAATCAGATAGAGCACAATACCTATCTCAATTTTTTATAGGAAAATGCCAACCACACCAAAGGCCAAAGATTATTCAAGAAAATGAGTTTAATTGTTGGTACTCGAACACCAAGTTAATGCAGGTAAGAACCTATAATATAAGATCGCATCACTAAAAATTTAATCCATAAAAGACAAAATCTTCTATAGATACAAGATTTTAGAGATCCAAACAATATGCCAGAACCTACTTTGCTTAACACAAATAATCTGATGAAGATAGCAATTGATGTGTCTTTTGTATATTATACTCAAATGTTGTTAACCATATTTAAGGATAGTATCATAAGCAAATTAAAATCTATAAATAACTCATTAAATTCAATTAAGTTTTTCCATTCTCTTCATATATACCTTGATTCATTTCCAAATATATTTCATACCAAGTTCTTTTTAAAATACCCCCGTAAATTTTAACTTGCCACATTTATAGACAATTAAACTTCCCTTCCTTTCAATACTTTGATTATAATTATATATTTCTAAGTCGACGCGCCTTCATTCATACTCATATAAATAGAAATGGTGTACGTCTCCTTCTATTAAATTTCATATATATTATTTCTTTTAAAATTTTGAAAAATTCTAAAAATAGTGTTATATATTTAATATAAAATATAATTCATTAATCTTTTTTTCTATAATGATTATTTATTCTTATCTTACTTTTAATCTCTAAATTTAAAATTCTTCTATGAGTTCAAGATTAATTTAAGTTTAACTTGAATACTATAAATTATATTTATTTTGATTATAAATAGCATCATTAATTTATCATACTTTAATTTTAAACTTGATTTTTCTCTTTGAACTAATTCAACTTTAGATTTTAAATTTTTTAAATTCTTTTAATTATTCCTAAAATTTCACATAAAATTTTTCATTTACTTATAATTTAATGTGTGGAAAATATCTCTTAGGTTAATTAATTTCATTTTCTTGATAATTAAACCCAATCACCCCATTTGAAAAATAAACTTTCTGTTTTTCTTTTAAAAAAATTAAGTATGCTATATAAATTATCATTTTGTTAATTGATAATATATTCAAAATATTTATATTTACTGTTTTCAATTCTTTTATAGAACGATATATTTGGAAACTTGAAGTATTTTTTACTGACTTTTGTTTAATTTTTATAAACTAATAAGAATTATCTCAATAAATAATTCTGATTTTTAATAGTATCAAATTAATATATAGTCTCAAAAGGAAAATGATTCAATTTATATTATTTATATACATATAAATACTTCTTTATAATTTTAAATTATAATACTTAAATTTTTTAATCCTAAAATAAAAAGGATTAGTCTTAATAAATTTAGTATTATATTAAGTTATTTATGATATTTTAATTTATTATTAATTAGATTAAATCAAACAATGATTACTACTTTATTTAACTTTAATAATGAAATTAGAATGACAACATTTTTAATAATAAATAAATGTGATATAAAAAAGAACAAAAGATTAGATTATTTGTTTATTGGAGTAATAGGAACCATAGATAAAGCATTCAGATTATTAGCATTATGAGTAATAGTGTTATTGATAAAAATTATTTTATATTAATATACTTTTTGTAAGAGATTAAACATGCGAAAATAGCCTCTGAAATTATTATTAGAGGACAATGATCTCGAGATTATTAAGGCAAAAACATTTGATTCACATTCTCAACGTAATGGTACTAGTTTTTATTCCAACATATCGGATGAACCTGAATAATTTAGTGATGGAAAACGATATTAGTGTGATTCATCTTATTCTTCAAGTAGTCTTCATAGTTCTAGAACTCTTGCAGATGAAACCCTATTACAAAATTATTAAAAGCGTCTAGGTATATAAAATTAATATGAAAAGATCCTGAAATCCTATCAGAACAAGCCAAATTTGTATTCCTCATAGGAAATCAATCTTCAGAGGAATGGCTCTTAAATTTCAATGAGAAATGTTTGAGAGTGAATAGCTTTTTCAAAGAATCACTTTTTAATTCTTTAGTAGAAACTACTTTTAATGGTGATGATTAAAAGATGAAAAGAAAATTAGTTCTCACTTTAGATTATTTTACAAATCTGATCACTTTTACTTTCTATCTTCTTTGGAAATGGATTTAAAATGAAAATCAACAAGACATGTCATAATTTGTTTCAAATTCCAATTCCATTACTGAATTCATTGTCTTAATGATAACTTTAAGAATTAATGAATTTAGGATGGAATGGTAATTAATTACAATAATAGAGTAAATTGTGTAACCATTCCCTGAAAAACAAATTTTAAAAGAATGTTCAGAAACTTAAAGATCTTACTTATCAGTAGGACTATTTCAATTAAATATTGCTTAGATTCGTGTCAAATCTAATTCAGTATTGCCTTGGTCAACTGATGAAGTAGCTTTTGTATTAAGTTTTATGAATTAATCCTTTTATGCAGGATTATAAATAAAAAATGTAATTGTTAAAGGTGGATTAAATAACGTATAAATTAATTATATAAATTTAGTATTTTAGAAGAATCAATACAATCTCATAGTTTATTATATATTCAGTAGTCAGAAGTCCAAATAAACATGATCGTTAAGATGCATTAAGATATTGGATAGAGTTAGCAGAGAAATTATAAAACAATTATGATTTAGAAGGATTATTTATTGTATATAAATATGGCATTCAATTACTATTAAAAGATTACATAGGAACTATGCCAATTTTATTCAGAGATCAAACAAGAATACCTCGTATTAATGCATTTTATGAAGAACACATTAAATCAAATTTTAATGACATTCAAAAAAATGAACAACAATTTTACATTCCTTCATTTCATAAATTTATTACTTAAATTAAGCGTTTAGAATAGTAAGTGAAAATGAATAAGACATTGTTTGATTAAATATCTGATATTCTATTGTAATTAGTTTCAATTTCTAAAAGATAACACAAACTTCATCAATAGACAAGTTTAAAAGTATATAATAAATTTTATATTTCTTCTTAGATTACAGATCATGAAGAATAAATAATTCATTATTTTATTAAAGGAATAGAAATAGAATTGGAAACTAATCTCTAAATTCCATTAGATAAAGAAACTTTGGTGTACATAGAATTGATTAAATTGGCAAAAATTACTAATTGATATTGAAATGATTATAAAAAATGATAAAAAAAATATTTGAGTTTTTGAATTTCATACACATTTTGTCTCATTAAACTATATATAATTTTATGAGAAAATAATCACCTAATTTCATATACATATATTAGTTTTTATAGTAATCATGGATTGAGTTTAGAAATCTTCAGAACTTAGAATATGATATTATTAAACATAATTTTTATGAAATAATGAAATGAAATAGTATTTTTAACATTAAAAATCAAATTCATTGAGATTCAAAACTAATTCTATTTTATTGAAGGATTCTTTTCTTTCAAAATGAGGTCTAAGATATCGTCATAAACTTTTATAAATTATTGATCAAGTTTTGGTACAATGGTTGACTTTTTTAATAATTAGTCTTGTGTTTCAAATTTGTTTGCTATTGTTCTAGGAATAACTTTAATTAATGGTTTGCCTTTAACTTCTCTATTTTAGAATTTTGATAGAATTATATCTTCCAAATAATTTTTTAGATAGCTTCCAACTGCAATATAAATTAATTTTATCAGATACTATTTCTATTTAATTTCTTTAATTGCTTTATGTAATTAACCATATTCTGTCTTTCCATCACTTACAAGACATAGATGAATGCATTTATTTTTGAGATCATAAGCTACCTATTAAGTTTCTACTAGTTTAAATAGAGTATCAAATTATTATTAATTATTTTCTAAGAGTGAGAATTTTCCATTTTTCCATCCAATTTCTAACCTCTAAGTTTTAGGTAATTTAGAAAAGACTTATAAATAATTTGATTAAGCAGCTTAAATTTCATTACCCATACTATCATTTTCATCAAATATAATCATAACAACTTTTTCAAGTTCATCTTCATCATCTCTTAATATTGTCTATATTGATTTTGGTAAATATTCAAATTCATCTGTTTAATCAAAAATAGCACCTGTTTAGGTGATATTACTTTCAGCTATGGGTTTTGTTCGAGAATTGATAAACTATAGTACTTCATTAGCTTTAACTTTATCCTTATATTGAATTAATTTATTCATATCTTTAAGTGTATCATTTAATTCTTTTAAAATTGTTAAATGTTTATCTAATAATTCAGCAATTTATTGTTTTTCAAATATTTTCGATAATTACTTATCTAATAAATCCTTTAAGTCAACTAATAACTTATTTAAATTGCATTTTGGATCTTTTTCAATTACATTTTTATAATTGTTTAAACCTTCTACAGTAATTGTCCAAATAGATTCTATTAAATCTAATTCTTTCTTAGTAGTTTTTGATCTTACAAAACATCCAAGTTTAGCGTTATTAAATTAACCTTACAACCTCTTCTTTGCTTTTTCATCTGTCCATTCCTTTTAATCAATTTCTTAAGCATTTTTTTCAACATACTCAATTATCTTTATAGGGTTTCTAATATCTTTTTGTAGATCTGTCATTTCCTTCTCATTTTTCTTTAAATCTAGATTACCTTCTGCTATATTAGTTGCTAAAAAGAGAGATGATGAAGCCTGTTTTTTTATATCCTCGTTTTCTTCGTTTTCAAATTTAGCTAAATCTAATACCCTTTAACCCAATTCAGATATTTTACTAAATCCTTCTTTATAATTATGCTACGGATCACTTGCTGTTAGAATTAGTTCTTTCTCTACAGAATTAGTAATCAGTTTTGAAATATCACTTGGCTTATCTGTTGGATTAATAACTTCATTTTCTATTATTATTGGAACTGCTTATTCATCAAGCTTTCTAAAAAAAGGTTCATTTGGTGCTACTTTTTTTGTTGGTTGCTCTTATACTAATGTTTGATACACAAGCTAATTTATTTCAAAATGTTTTTCTTGGACTTTTAATAAACCTTTAACTTCTTTAAAAATATCACTAAATTCCTTAAACAAGATATCTACAGATTAATGTTTTCTATCTACTTTAAAGATAGCAGGACAACTTTCATTTTAATTGTGGATTTAGTTTCTTAATGAATTATTAATCTAACTAGGAAAACTATCACCTACAGCAACACAAATTAATTGGATTAAATATTTTTTTTTCATTTCTTCAATCATAGCAGATATTTCTTCTAATTCAAAGTACTCTCTTCCATCACTTACAAATAAAAAGGTAATGTTTGAAGGATAGACTTCATTAAATAATTTTTAAAAGATAACTTTAAATGTATTAGAAATATTTCCACTCCCTGCACATCTAAAAGGAAGAAAAGGATACAAACTCTACTCCCATTGATAATCCATCTTTTAATTGCCTAAATCTGAAAAAACTTCTTAATGTGCTTTAATTACTGATTAATATTCATGATCCATTGAGCCTGTCCCATCAACTAAGGTAATCAAATATGATTAAACTATTTTGCTCTACTTTGCCATATATACTTCAATGGCTTACTATTGATTCATTTCTTAATATTAAATATGAAACAATCAATTAAGAGGTGCTTAAATTTCTATAGCCTATTTCTATTAAAAATAATCATATAGAATATATTTTATAGTTTGATTCAAACAGAATATGGAACTCATCTATTTGTGTGTTGGTTTTCTTCTATAATTAATCTTCTCTATATGTTTCACCAATATTTGTACTATTTAGTCGTTCATTCCGTATATGTCTACAAAACATTTCAATCAATAAGATAATGATCATTAAAATGGTAAAAACTAAATTATCTAAAATATTTACTTTAAATGCTACATTAAAATTATCAATAACCTTATTAAGCCAAATTTCTCATATCAGGCTTAAGAAAATTAGGTATTATACATCAAATTGATGTGATCATTATACTTCTAATTTTATAAATTTGATTTAAAGTTTAATGTAAAAAATTATGAATCGGTGTTTTTGAATGCACAATTATTCAGAAAATCATCATAAAAAGGATGGTAATCAAAAAATTATATTATTTTTTCTTTATTTACCAAGATATTTCAAAATAAAATTATATAAAATATTAATAATCCTATTTCTATTATATATTTCTATTATAATAAAGTATTGAAATAATTAGTAATACAATGTAAATATTAATATATGTTTATTTTATAATACTACATTTATTAATTGATAGAAAAATTATGGGAATTCTCTTTTGAATTATATAGACTTATCTACAATGTTAAGGTATTAAATTTAAATATTTTTGATAATCTAATCTTAATGTTGATGAATGTAAATATAAAATTCAAACTTTCAAAGTTTGTTATCTCATTTTTTCCATCAATTTTTTAACAGCATCTGCTTGCATAGATACTCCAGAATTGATTAACATTTTTGGTATACTACCTTTTGGGTCAACATTAGCAATGATAATAACTTAACAATTTCCTGGAGTGATTTCTTTAATCAAAAATGCAGAAATAATAATTTCACAACGAGTATAATTCTTCTTATTAGGAACAGAATCTAATTAGACAGATTTTGCTAGAATTTATATTTCAATTTTACAAACAACAATATGAGTTCCATCTTTCAATATAGTTCTTCTTGTAAGAGCAACCATGTCTCTTGGATCAACTAAGATGATAGGAGATTTACCAGCTCCATAATAAATAACATTGTTTTCATCTATTTTTTCTACTATTTTGCCCTAAAAAATAAATGAATTAATTTACTTCTAAAAAATTCTCATCAAATTCAGATCTCTTAGTCATATCATAAATAACATCCATAGCCTTCTTTGGATCTACATTAATTTTAAGTTCAGTTCTTGTCATCTTTAATCCAACTTAGTTTAATTTAGAATAAATGATGCAATCATTTTTATCATGTTCCTTAGTCCATTAGCCTTCCTATGGTTATTAATAGGCCATTTGAATAGCTTATTCTTATATTTCTACAAAGTTAATTAGAAAAATAGTTTACAATCCAATTGAGTAAGGTAGCTGTTTTACATTAAACTTTAATAAAATATAAAAATGCATTTCTCTTAATCTTAAATATATAATTTTTTAGTATCAATTTCTATATTGTTCAAATAAATAATCAGAAATTGGATTCATTATTAAATTACTTACAAATAAGAATGGTTATGAATATGAAAGTTGAAGTTTGGTTTCTTGAAATGAAATGTGATATTTAAATTAGATGTTATTATTAACTATATAATTTTTCATCTATTTCTGCTATTGTTTTAATGAAGAAGAATAAGTAATTAGTTGAAATTAATATTCAAGAGTACCTTATCAAATCCAATAAAAGAGTATCATTTAATTGAATGTGAAATGGATGATTAGTGCAATCGATGCAATTATATTTAGATGAATGAAATAAAACAATGTTAAGTGAGTAGATAAATATAAAGGATGATTTGTTATTATTAATTGGGTGATGATGAACAAATTAGATATCCCTAGGTAGATTATAAAGCATGTAATTTACATAAAATTGGGATATTTTCAAGTGAATTTTTAATTGTCGTTATAATGTTTGCAATAACTTTGTTTTCATGGTATATTGTAAGTAAGGAGAAAGATGAAAGTGAAAAATAACTTCTTTATAAAATACTAAGAAGTTGAATAACAGACTTCCTTGAATTTAATATAATTCATATAAAATAGATTATATTTATTTGCATTACCTTTATAAAAAAATACAGTTAATATTTGATTATATTGTAAAGATCCTGTAAGTGTATTTGGTAAATTTAATGTGAGAAATAATACGTAAAATAAAATAATTAATGGAAGCAAAGAAGATTATAGGTTTAGGCAGTCCTTTGTTAGATATTTAGGCTGAAGTCCCAGCTGAATTCCTTGAGAAGTATGGATTGACACTCAATAATACTTATTTTGCAGAGGAGAAACATTTACCCTTATACGAGGAATTAATTAATATTCCAACTCACTCTCATGTTCCAGGAGGTAAAGATAATAATGTATTTGAAGGATCTGCATTAAATACTATAAGATTGGCTAGATGGATGGCTTAAGCAGGTTAAAATCAAGTCAAATTTATTGGTTGTGTTGGAAAGAAAGACAAATTTGCAAATATGTTAATTGAGGTTACAAGCAAAGATGGAGTGACAACTTTATTTGATGAATAAGATCAACCTACAGGTAAATGTGGAGTGTTACTTTGCAATAAGGATAGGTATTGATATTATTTTAATTTATTTATAGATGTTTGGTACCATTGATTGGTGCTGCAGCTCATTTATCTGAAGCCTATGTTGATTAACATATTGAAGATATCAAAACTGCGACAGTTTTATTTAGTGAAGTGTATTTCTTATATCCTAGAGCAGAACTTACAAAGAAAGTTTATAAGATTGCATCAGAAAATGGAGTGAATACTTGTTTGACACTTTCAAGTGTAAATGCTGTAACTGATAAATTTGATGATATATTGGCTGTTCTTCCATATGTTGATTATTTATTTGGTAATGAAGAGGAGGTTGAATAATTTGCTAAGAATTTGAAATTTGAAGGAGATTTATAATAAGTTATGTAATAAATAGCTGGATATGAAAAACTTGGATAAAGAGAAAGAGTAGTTGTATGTACCTAAGGTAAGAAGCCAACATTGCTTGCTAAAAAAAATGAAGTTACAACAGTTGAAGTTACTTTGGTAGATGTTTCAAAGATTGTTGATACAAATAGTGCAGGTGATTCTTTTTGTGGAGGGTATTTAATAATATTAATTAGATTTATTGCTGAATTATTGAATGGTCCAGATATTGTCAAATGTGCTAAAGCTGGAAATTATTCAGCTTCATAAACTATCTAACATGAGGGAAGCACAATTCCAAAATATGCACCAGAAAAAACATGGTGAAAAAGATATTATTTATTACATAAATAATAAATACAAAATATTTTCATGAGTTTGAGTTAATAATTAAAAGAAGAAGAAGAAGAAGAAGCAGTTAACTAACCTATTTAGTAAGTTTCTACAGTTCCTCTTCGTAGGAAAAATAAAAAAAGATAAATTCTTAATCCTTCTTAAAACACTGGACATTGGAGCTAATAAGAACACTAAACATACTTAGACTTTCTTCAATAACACAAAGAAATTATGGAATCACAAGACTAGAAGAAAAGCAATAAAATCTTCAAATAAATGAGTGAAATTATTGGAAGTCGCAGTCCATCATAATGTAGGTATTATAAATTCAATTTATCAAATTAGATCACATCATTAAAAATTCAATCCATTCATTCATTAAGTCAAGAAAAGATAAAAAGGTGCAGGCAGAAAAAAGAAAGATAATCAAATTACTTAACCAATCTAGCATTTCTATCCTTTCTATTAATAACCCATCCTTTCTCAGCATCAATTAGACTTTCCATTATTTCAAACAAACTACCCTGAAGAAATGATCTATCCACAACCAATAGCATCAGACAGAAGTCTTATTTACAACTATGGTATCCTTCCATAATTTCCACTTAATTTGAACTACATTACTGATTTATTTGTGAATTAGACTATGTACTAAAATGACAAAGAGAACTAATTTGAAGATTAGTGATATTATTCATAATTCAAGTTTACTAAATACTATCATCCTAGTCCATTTGACTGGTTCTTTTTAGTCAAATTTAAAAAATGTTGGATTCATATAATTCATTTTTTCAACATAGACATTATCTTATAAACTAAAAGTAAGTATGTTTTAGATCCTTTTTTTTTCTTTTGATGCATTTTTATCTTATTTTTATATAATTCTTTTTGTGTTTCATGTGACTACTCTATATTTTAATTTCATTTTTACTTATGTCTATCAAAGCTATTAATTCTTCAGAATAAGAAGTTGGTCGTAATGTTAGAAGGTATGTTTCATTATTATCCTATTTTTAGTTCAAAAAAGAAGTATCAATGGAAATTCTCAATAGATAATGTTGATCAAGAAATTGTACTTTTCGTATCTTCACTTTCAGGCAAAAAAGAAGTTAGACACAATGGAAAATCGATTCATTAAGAATCTAGGTAATGCTGTTTTCCATATCATTTATTTTCAGTCTTTTTGGTGATTTTAGATACCTACATCAAATTTAAAAGTGTCTTGTAACTATTGCCCCTAGATTTGATTCATATCAACTTTATTTGAACAATATTCCTTTTGCTGAATATTTCAATACTCACAATATCAATTAAAATGAGAATCTTAAAAATTGCAATTTAAACTTGAATGATAGTGATCTCAGTCCTTTAAGTGATCCTGAACCAGAAATAATGAATAGTGAATAACCAATACAGAAATTTAAACTAACTGTGCCAAACGAGCAAACAAATAATAATTAAAAAAAAACAGAAAGTAAATAATAAGAAATATTGTGGAATTAAGGAGTTAATAAAGAATTTGCTAATTTTGGTACTCCATTAACTAATGGAACAGAAAATTGTTTTGATAACTTTGGTTTCACATTTGATACCCCATAAAAAGAAATTAAGAATACAACTTAATAAATATCATAATAAAATAATCAAAAGTAAAATGAAAAACCAAATCCTTTTTTTGAATTTGGATAAACTTCATGGTCAGCTCAATCATAACCTTAAAATAATTGTAATTCTGGTTTTAACTAACAATAATCCTCTTAAATTCAATCTTTATAAACACAATTATTTACTTCAGATATAAAACCTCTTTGTAAATCAGAGTAGTAATTTAATAATATGATTAAGTCTTAAACATTAAACTAACAAAGTCAAAATTAATTATATAATTAATATAACTTAAGTAATCAATAATAATAATAATAATAAATATAGTTTCAATTATAGTAATAATAATAATAACAATAATATGTTTATTAATAATAACAAATAGTCAACTCTTAAACTATATAACACTAAACATAATAAATAAAATCATAAAATAACTTATTGGATTTTTTTGAATCTAATTAAGGTTCACAAAATACGGTTAATTCTTCACATTTATAATAAGAATTAAAAAAGAGCTCTTCTTAAGCATTTATAATGCCATTAGTAGTTTAAACTTAGAGTACATCAATGAATTTGTAAAGTTAGAAAAATACAATCTAACAAAATCCTTTTTCAAATTCACTAAATTATTAGATTGAATCCTAATACTAAAAATAGGTTTACCCATATTAGAGAACAACACAATCATTAACACCTCTAACATCCTCATATTAAGAAACAAAAAAGAGAATGCCAAAAGAATTAGAAGACATGTTTGATCAACCATTATAGAATACTTAATCTACATTATAAAAAAGATCAACTCCTTTCGACGATGATCTATTTACATGAATTATAAGATTAAAACTGAATGATATATAATAATAATAATTTTTTAAAAACTCACTCAATTTATAATTATATCAACCAAATCCATATCCTTCCAAACCAATAGTGAAAGCAATATCTAATTTTTATTTCATTTATCCATAATTTGCATACAATGGAACTTCAATTGATTTAAAGCATGTATGAGCTAAAGGTAATTTTCTAATATCTAGGTTATTCTTGAATTCAACAGATATTATATATGAACTTTAATCAAATGGAATAGCAGAGGAACCTAAAAATAAGATTGAATAAAAAAATACCAGTAATAAACTTTAACATGTTCTTTAATGTTTATGAATCTGCTTGGTTGACATAAGTTTCAAAGTAAGATTTGTGATTAGCTTTTCCTCCAGAATATGCTATTTTTTATAAAACAACATCTGGTTTAATTTCAAGTAATCCTTAAGTTAACAATGATATTTCAGAAGGCTTCAACCACTTTTAGAAAATCTTAAATAAATTTGAATGTATTTTACTTTTAAATCAACAACAGATGAAAAGCCTTCAATAAATGATTTATAGATGTCTTTGAATTACTTATAAATAATGTATTCAGCTGTTTTATCTAAATATTAATGCACATTATTTGTGGTAACTGTCATAGTAGATCCATTTGGAATTAACTCAATGGTAGAATTTCCTAATTAATAAGTAAAATCTAAATAGAGAGATTCAATTGTTTCAGCATTCATTTCTCTAAGATTAGCATAATTAGAGAATGTTTATTTATCCCATATTAAAATTAGATCTTCAAAAACAATTTTTTCATCATAAACAACTTTCCAAAATGGACTTATTATATCAATTCCAATTAAATAACCATTGGCAATAGAATTAGCAATTAACTATAAATTTATATAAATTATTATATATACCTTTCCAAATAATAAAGCATATTCTTTTTTATTTTTTATTTTGTTAAAATTACTATGTAAAAAATATTTTCCAAGATTTCCTTGAACAGGCTAGAAGAATTTGTATGTATCATCTTTTAGAGTGTTGCCTATCATATCATAAAATTCTCTCTTAAGTCCTCCTGCATCAATACCAGGTTCATCTTAAAACTTAATACTGAAATTATAATTCATTTTCTTATCTACTAAATCTAATAAATCTTTCAAGAAATTCAATCTTCTAATAACTAATGAATAATCAGTTCTTTTAAAACTTTTTTCTAATTCAGTTTCAAATTTCTTTCTTCTTTTTTCCAAACAAACTCCTGAAATCTTAATTGGTTTAACTTTAAAAATTATAATCATATAATCATACCTAGTTTTATTTATTGGTTAATTAAAATTCTGATTTCTGTTTCTCTTTCAACTACCTCTACTTGTTCAGGAATGAAATGAGCTTTTGCATTAATGGATCCGCTTTTAGTCAAGTTTGAAAAATTCACTTACAAAGGATCTGCTTTAGGAGAAATAATTTCACATTTACAATCCAAATATATATCATTTTCAATATCTCCATATATATTTGAGAATAAATCCCTTAATTAAAATGTAAATGGAATATCTTCATAAAATGGTATTGTTTATAATTCTTAAGGAATTTCTATTTCACTTTCTTATAGATTAGGTGAATTAGCCAATATAATATATCTACCTTTAATTCTAACATCATCTATGTATAATTTATAGACTCCTTTAAAAATTGGAGTCCAAATTAAATTTAATCCAGAACTGTTTCTCTCTTAATTCGGTACATATTGAATCTAAATAAATAAGGAATGCACAAAAACTAATGAAGAATATGAGAAATTATTAATTCGATTTCCCAAATTATCCTTAAATTCAAGATAATCAATTCTTTCTTCTCCTGCTCTAGATGCTGCTTTAAGTTCTTATTTACTTAGCATATTAATTGTATTGCTGAGTTATAAATCTTTGGAATGAATTATTGGTTCACATTATTTATGAAATAGAATTTCATCCGTTTTTTAATTTGTTTTCTTTAATAAAATTTTCATCATTTTAGCATCACCAATTCCAAAAGCCACCTATTCCTCTTATTCACTTTCAATAAATTTCTCATTACCTTCAATTATTACTTTCACATGAGTAGTCTTACTCAAATCTTAAGTATTTTAGGTAGTGTATTAGAATGTTAATTAATTTACTATATCTTTTTAGACCATAGATATTCTATATGGTTAAGAAACACTTAATTTCATTGTTAATGTTTTCTCACTAAAAAATTCAACTAACAATGTTCTATTAGTTATAAATCTATATTAAATTTATGGTTATTCTTTCTTTTTTTCATTCTTAATTATATTCATTAGATTTGTAAGCCTTTCTTTAGGTTATTACACTTCAATTTTATTTAATTGAGTTTCTATTGGTTTATTAGATTCAAAATCTTATATTAATAGAAATAAAGAATTGCTAATATTTTATTCATAAGTAGTTTATCTGAAATAACCACTGATTGGTTTATAAGTACAACATTTCACAGCTTGAAATTTTTGATAAATATCATCTAACTTAAAAATAAGATAGAGTTAATCAAATTAATTTGGATCTATGTAATCTAAATTTTATAATTTCCCTTTATCTAAATTAAACACTAATAATTCAATATTTTAAGTATCTTCAATACCACTTAATAGTTTTTTAGGATTAAGTTCTAATCTATCTATTATAACTTCTGGTCCTTCATATTTAATTTTTTCATTATATCTATTGCTTATATAAAATTATTTATTGTTAAGATAATCTAAGAAGAAATCAGTGATATTAAAATCACTAAAAGTTTCATAATTGATTATTAAATGAGATCCATTTTCAATAAATTAATAGATTGTATTTTTAAATTATGTCTGTATTTCTTTCTATGATAATATAGACACATTTAAGTTAATATTCTCATCAATCAATTTCAATAATTTAAATAGATATTTTACTAATAAAATTATATCAACAACTGTTTTAATATTTTCTATTTATATTTCTCCAACTTATATTATATGTAAATTTTCAAAAGTAAAATAAGAATCCATCTTATTGACTTAAAATTTTAAAATCAAATTAAATAAAAATTATGTAATCTAACCAGAGTCTGGTACTTAAACATTATCATTTTCATCTATAAGAGTATAACATTTTAATGTTCTATTTTCATATTAAATTAGTTATTTTTAATTGCCAAAACTTTTTTCATAAATAAATTCAACCTTTTCAATAAATGTCTTAATGAAATTGATTTTGATTGTTAAAATTGATTATATTTCAAATAGATACTATAATGAATTATTTAACTTTGGATAAGTGTATCCATCCTTAAATGTTTAATATCCTTATTAAAAAGCATCAAATATAGTTCCACCTACTAGAAAACAATCTACATAATATTCTGGATTTTAATTTAGTTAGTCATCAAAATGTAAGAAAACATTTGCTAATTCAGTATGATCTTTGAGGAATTTAATGAAATTTTTCTATATCTATTGGGCTATTATATTGGTTTCAAAGTGACAAGCCATACTTACAGATGCAATTTCAATCTAATCAAGTTTAAATTTATCTCCATTTATTCGAACAAAAACATTCTATCCCTAAACTAAAGATTGTTATTTCTTCAACTAATGTATGGCAGCAAAATCAAAATTAATTTAATCTGGGAAAATGGGTGTCAATTAAGTTAAACTTAAATCACTATAAGATGAAACAAGGCCAATACCAAATAAATTATCAAGCATCTCTTATTTACTGAATTCTTCCTATTCACATTAAATTTAACTCATAATAGTCAAGAACTTTTATTCATTACATATTGAAATATTACCATCCTGATCAGTGAAAAATACATTTAAGATTGATTAATTGAAAACAGGATCTGATGGCCAAATTGGTTGAAATAATACTATTGACATTAAGTCTTCAATTTAGACATATCTGAGTTCATTATGTGAATATGTATATCCAGCATATTGTGCTTAGTTTCTTGTTATTCGATCATGTGATAAAAGTTCATCACTCATTGAGTCTAATTAATAAAATAATAAGTGTCCAGGTTTAGAATTATAAACTAATTAACCTGCTACTAAATTATTTTTTTAATGTTCACAATAAACTACCATACAAACATCTCCTAATTTACTATTATTTACATAATAATTTTTATTGATTTAAAATCCAAAATGATATGATAACTTTATATTACTCTTTTGAGTGACATAGCATAATCTCTATAAAATCTTAGATTTTTATTTAAATTGTAATTATCTTGTATTTGATACAATTGTATTCATTAATGATTGATTTTATCTCAATGCAGATAATAAACATGATAATCTAATATTAAACATTTCATCAAATCTTTCAGCTTTCAATTATTTTTATAAATAATTATATAAATCTTCTTTGAAATATTTGTTTAATTTTAATAAAATATACCAAATTTCTTCCATTTCCTTTAATCTGTTATTGCTATTCTTATTATGACTAATCTTAGAAATTTCACTTGAAAAGATTGAAGCTAAAGATTAATGATCAACTGATAAGGTTATTGTTTTATTTAAAATTTTACTTAATTGATTTGAATATCTCAGTAAATGTCTATCTATATCCAATTTATTGAATAAGTATTATATTAATTATTCTGGATTGAATATTTAATTATAGAAGTCATATTCATTTATGATACTGTGGAAATATTCTTAGATTGTTGGATCTGGTTTAAATACACTTCTACAATTTTATTAAACAATCTATTTATCTTATTAAACTATTTATTCATTTTCATCGCATATACTAATATTCAATCTAATAATAAGAATATGATTATAAAGAAGATAAGTAGTATTTCCAAACTAAAAAACTCTATCTAATCCTTTCTTTTCTTCACTCCTTACAAATTTATTACCTTATTATTCATTAAATTCAACATAAACTCCTCTTATAACTTTTAATACTTGTTAAGCTTTTATCAAATTGTTATAAAGTAATTAATGTAAAATCATTATCAATGTATCCCAACTAAATACTGACTCAATTATTGCATATATATTAATTATTTTATTTGTAGCCTATTACAGTTCAACTAATTTACTCACTATTACTTCTAAAAATGATATTGTATTTATCCTCCAAACCAATTTACTTTGATCTTCACATCTACCCAATAATTATTAAACTTTGTCTATAAATGAAACCAATTTTGTAAATATCATCTAAATATTATATGTTGAAAACAATTAATCTTAAAATATAAAGTGTTGATTTTTAATATAGAATGGAAATTCTAATTTCCAATCTTACTATTATTTCTATTCAATTAAACTACTTATATATTCATTATATCTATAAAAATCTTATATTATCATTGAAATTACAATATTTCCATTATAATTTGCAACGAATTCCTCTTCAGTTAATTTTATTAAATTAATTACTACTTTTGGTTAAATGAAATGATAAAATTCAGCAAATATTAATTCTTTCTAATTTTTCTATTTCTTTTATTATCTAACCTAATATGTATTATCAGGTAATAACTCAAACATAAATTGAAAATCTTCTTTCATTATTTGTTATTGATTTATTGTTGATTATCTTTACATCTAATTTCCCTATGATATCCCCATTTAACTCTGACTCTAATGAATCAAAGAAGGAGGTTATCCCTAAGATTGAAATAATTGTAAATCTGTTTACCTTATTTATTCATGTTAATGAGGAGCAAATACATCATCTATTTAATAAATACCAACTTTATCAAATTATTCTTCCATAAGATTCCTAAAGAACAAACATTTTTCTAACACATTCTCCTTAGAATTTACAATAATCTCATTAAAATCAACTGTTGTAATTGAACTAAAATCAAAGTTTTTACAATTCTCTTAGATTTCTTGATATAATACTAATTCTACATCTATATTCATCTAATAATTTGCTATCTTTAACTATGGGATAGCTTAACCAATACTTTCTTCAGATAATTAAAATTATTTATCTTTATATTAAATTGGAATAGTGAAACCATCTTCATCATAAGTTATCTATCCTTCTCCAAATATAAGAAATACCTTCTTCTTAAAATTATTCATTGTTATAATCTCCTAACTCAACCTACCAATAAACCCTTTAATGATTTCATTAATTTATTAAATATACATGATTCCAATTAAAATAGCTAATTCCCTTGAATTCTCTTATTCTAAAATTTATTCAAAATAAGAAAAGTCTTTTAATTAATAATCTTTATTTAATTATGATAATAAGAAGATTTTACTGTTCTCACTAACATATGGTCTTTACTATTTAATTTTAAATTCCTTTTTTTATTGAATCTAATACATTTCCACAACAACTTTTAATTATTATTTCTTTAATAACTATCCCTGATATTAATCTTATTGAATACATTTTAATAAATAAAAGGCATAAAGAATATTATCTTACATATCATTATTTTTATTAAGTTACTCTCTTTAATCATCACCTTCCCTTTCTTAATCCTCCTCACCTATTTCATAGGTCATTTCTATATGTTCTGAATTCTACTGCTTTTCTTATCTATTTTATTCTTCTTCTTCTTATGGAATTTCATTTTCCTTTTTTATTTCTTTTTCGTCTTAACTTTTCTCTTCATTTTCATTTTCAATTTCAATTTTATTAACTTCTTATTATTAAATCTTCTTTTTCTTTTAATTTTAGTTTTATCTCTTTTGTTATTTTTATTTGTTTTTCTCCAAATATAGATTATAATGGGATTCTACATAATTAATTAATTCAGGAGTTTAATATAAAGCTTGATTAATAACAATTACAGATGAAATAGTTAGAATCATTGGATTTGTAATTTAAAGAAATACTTTAGGATGGATAACGACAAGTTCATCAAAGATTGGATGTTAATATATTCTATAATGTTAACATTATTCAAGAATCATTTAATATTCTTCTAATTATATATTATAAGATCCATCAGCTTATTTATATTCTTATAATATCTATTTTAATAGAATAGGATCATATTAATATTTTTCTATCATACTCCATTTATCTAAAGCCATCTATATAGTCAATGATTTATTGTGAAATTAATAAACTTCATTTAAATTAAAAATATAATTGATACAAGCTTATTCATATTAGATAAGTTATTGTAGTTATTACTCTCTTTCATTAATTTACTTTTTATTTTTCATTTTAAATACTCCATTTGATACTTATACAATTATCTTATTGTATTACTTAAATTTCAGTTAAATTTAACATAAAGGGAGATATTTTTAGTATATTTCAATAAATTTAGAATAAGGAGTATTACTATTATTTTAAGGTTTGATTGATGTGAAGTAATTAATATCATAATAATTAATGAATTATAAATGTTCCTTAGTTATAATATCTGAACAATAATTTAAAATAAAATAATTTTTTCTCATTAATGATAAACCTAATATATCATTACTTCCAATAACAATTAATAATTCTTCTTTTAAAATTTAAATAGCTTTTTATTCTCCATGAATTTAAATCATAAATGATAAATAAATATCTTCAAATAATTTTTGTCTTCTCATAAGCATTAAATAATATAAAATTGGTTAATTATCAAATTAGAATATTCTATTTGTTTATTTAACATTATCTTTAATATATTTATTAAAGAATTTTATAATAATATTGTCATTATAATTTCCTAAGATGATTAATTAAAAGATATTCTATTCCTATATAAGTTTATTAGGTTATTGATGAAGTGATATTATGTAAAGAATAGTTTCCATATTTCCACTAATAAGAGCAAGAATTAAGTTTTCATAACTAAATTATGGTTTCTATAGGATATGATTATGTTTACCAAAAACCAAATAAACTTAATCTGAAGTTATTTTTTTTAAGTTTGCTCCAACTCCACTAATAAATTTACTAAAGAATTGCATTCTTCTCTCAAACTTTTTACAAGACACATCATATGGAGAGATAGGTAAAAGATTGACTTCATTTTTAGCATAAAATAAAGTTGCTTTATTAAATTTGATTTCTAATAATCCTTTATATTTCTTTTTCAAAATTGGTACTAATTTGATATTCTGATATTTCATTTTCATTATTATATAATCCAGATCATCAATACTAGGATCATATTTCTGATCTTCACAAATAAATTCAGATACAAATAATTCTAACATTTGAGGACGTATATTTCTAAAATTATTTTTTATATATTTATTAAGAGAAGTTGAACAATTTGCTTTCAATAATTCAATATATTCTTTTGATTTATACTTTAAAAATTTAGGTCCAATCTTTTTAAATAAAAAATGCTTAATCAACATTTCAACTAATTATTCTTTTTATTAAACTTATTATTTATTCGGATATCTAAGTGCATACATTCTTTCATAAAATGGAGATTTTTAAATCAGTTGTTTTTAATTAGCCCACTTTTATACAATTTCAAAACATTTCTCATAATTTTATGATTATGAATTCTAACTAGATTGAAATAAACAAGAATAATTTTAATTTTATTTTGAATATTCTTAATTTTATGTATAAATTAATTTAGCCTCTTATTTAGATATGTATTCAAGTTTTTTTATTGGATGATTAATAATTTTCTTAGATTTTTCAAATTATTCCTATACTCTATTTGTTATTTATTATATTGAATTCTTTTATTTTAATTGTTTCCTTTCCATATTATATTTTTAAGTTGAACTAAAAAATTAATACCTATTCATTTCATTCAATTTCTAAAATTATCCATTTAAAAAATCTATCTAATAATCTTTTAAGGACTCATTATATGGTTAAACATTGGCTTCTATTAAAATTGTAGCAATTAATTAACAAAATGTTTCTTATTCTTAGATTTAATCAAATGGACCAATTAATTTATTCAATATTTCAATTTTCTCATGTAATCCTTCTCTTAAACATAACACATAATCATTTTGTATTTTCATTTTATCAAATTTATTTGATTCTAAATATCTTTAATATTATTGTAAGTTCAATACTTAACAAGGATGATGATTTAGAGCTAAAATATAATTACTAAATTCAGTATCAATACTAAAAGTATTTCCTAACATAAAATTCATTTTATATGTATTTTTCTCAGAATCTCTATCCAAATATCCTAATAATCGATTTAATGATTTATAATCTTGATTCCAATAAGCCTTAGTGTATAAATGTTAAATAAAATATATTTGATATCTCAATTCTTCCTTATCAAGTGTTTCTAATAAAATATCTATGGCTTTGGATGGATTCTAATTAAAAAGCAATAATAAAATTGTTTTTATAAAAATCAAGGTTCCATCTTATAGATTTAAAAGTTAAATTCTTTAAATCATAGGAACAATCATTTCTTAATCTCTACAACATACTTTATTTAATGAAATTTTCAGAAATGATATTACCTCTTCTGATATTTCATTTATTAATGCAATTTTTACTTCCTTATAACTGCAAGATAATATAATCTCTATAAAATGTTAAAATTTTATTCCTTCAAAGATTGGCTTTATTATCTAATATGATTTAAGATTTATTAATGAATATAGATGACAAAGTTCACATTAACTTAATTTTCTTTTTGATTCTTAATCTTCATTGTATTGTATATTTTCAAACATTAATTATAAACAATGATTAAATTTTTCAATATCCTCTTAATTTTTCTTAGAATTAGAACCTAAAGAGAAAAAGTTTTTAGCCAGAATAGAGGCTAAAATTATTTTACTTGTTCCTGTAATATTTAAGACATAATTTAAACTCTAAAATGATTAATTCTATACAATGTCTTTTAATGATAATTTATAAACTATATCCTCTGTAATTTTAGTTTCAGGATATAATTATATTAAATCATTATAACATTCTTTTATTGTTATCAATGATACCAAAAAAGGTTTATGATTCTATATATAATACAATGCAGCCTTTTCTTTATAATTCTTTGGAATTGGAAATACTTTTGGAAGAACAACTAAATTTAAAAACATTCCGCCTATTCCCCAATTATAAATGTTTTCAAGTTGATCTTCTTAAATTTTAAATATAGTAAATCTTATTGTCCTTTCATCATCAAGAATAAAATTAAAGTTAAATTTAACACGCTTTGCTTAAATGAAAAGTGAAGAACTCCAAAGTTCAGAATTAACACTAACATCAAAATAATCATCTAATAAATGCAAACCTTATGGGAATTTACCAAAATTATCATTAAAATTTAATTTAACTAATGTTTTAATTTTCTCTTCTTATTTTATATTACATAATATATCAAACAAACCATTCTTCTTTATTGTATACTAAAATTCCTTTATTTTTAAAAATTAAATAAATTCCTTAAAATTATAAGTTGGTCCTTCATGATTATCAAAAGTTTTCAATTCTAAATACACACTTGTCTCATCTATTGTATGATTTATTTTGTAATAATTTTCACCATTAATAACATGTTTTGATGGTTCAGCAGACTTTTTACTTATGATTCTTCCTCTATTTTCATTATCATCAGAAGGATCATTCTCCTATTAGAAATTAGCAACAAATGTGATATTCTTATAAATTTCATTTATAAATTCATCATCCACTTATAATAGTTTATTATTCAGATAGAGTTTACGAATTATTTTTAAGCATACTAAGTCATTTTTTTAAAGTTATAATCCTTTAATTTTATAACATTAATCTAATTATCTTTCATTCAAATTTATAAGTTGATTATAAATACAATCAAAGTAATATAATTATTATTTGGATCTAGTATCTTTATACCCATATATACACTTATCTAATTTAGATTTTGCATCAAAATATCCATGTAAAGGAATCATTAAAAGTTAAGAATTTGAGTTTATTGCTTCTTTAATTTCTTCAATAATAGTAGTTAATTGAGATCGATCTGATGCAAATTTAATTAATTAAATTAATTTGGATATGAATTATGATTGCATATTGATTTCATTATTATTATTATTATTATTATTATCAATTTATTAATAATATGGTTTTATTAATTCAATTTATTTCTTAACCATATCAAATTAATCAAATTAAATCAATTAAATCAATAATGGTCTCACAATTCCACTGAATTCATATGGATAATGAGTTGAATGTATATCAAAATTCTTAATCCAACTTAAATTTATTTTGAATTTATGTTTTATTAATTGTTTTGCAACTTAAATGTACTGATAATAAATCTTATCAAATTATTAATAATTCTATTCTTCATAATTTTATATTCTCAATCTTTTTGGAGTTTTGTTATTTTACATAGAATAAAAGTATTTTACATTAGGATTAATTCTTTATTTTTTATAAACTTTTTGATTTCTATCAAATGCTGATTTTAGTACATCAGAATAAATTTAATAAAAATCAAATTCTTTTTATATATGTTAACTCAAAAATGAAATGAAAATCTCTTAAGGTTTCTTCTAATAATCCAAATAAGTAACTAAGGGAATCTATTCATTGTAAGGTTAGACTAATAAATCTTTTAATAAATCTTAATATTAATTTAGTCTATCTATAATTGATTTAATTTCATCAATAGATCTTGGAGATTTATTTAAACAAAAACAATGTAATAAGTTTTTCCCTTTGTTTGTAAAAAAATGTAGTGAATGTTCTAAAGTATCTGGATATAAAGTAATATATTCATTGATAACATTAAAAGGTGCATCTTAAAATAACATCATCATTGGTGTGACTTAAGAAATGTTTGGCATTAAATAATAATCATTAGAATATTACATAAATAAACCCCATTTTTTCTAGAGTGCAATTTAATGAAAGATATTAAATTCTAAGAATTTCAAAATAGCTTTATCTGCAATTCTGATATTATTTTGTCCTAATGGTATTGATTTAGGAACAATCAAATTTTGAAATTTGAAATTCTTTTTAGCCTCTTTATATAATTCAATAAAATTTTTATTCTGAATTTCACTTCTTTGAAGTAGCTTGCTAATCAATCCAAATAATTTCAATTAATCTTAATCCTTCATATCTATATATGAATCAATATTATTAAATTCCAATTGATTTAAAATACGTACTACTTCTGTGGAATCATAGATAGATTAAATGAATGTTATAGTTTATTATAATTATTCCTTAGTGCTAAAAAATGGTTTCATTTTATTAATCAATCGAAGAGCAGTTGCTTATAGTATATTTCCATCAGGTAATATTTAATTTAGTAGTACATGTTGAATTATTTCATAATCATTAATGTAAATAAGGATTAATTCAATTATATAATAATTTGATTAGTTCATTAAAGATAAGATGTCTGTCAAAGATTTGTTATATTTTTAGCAAATTTCCTTAAAGGTATTAAAAATTTAATTACATTTAATGAATCTAAGTTTAATTATTTATTGTTAATTTATCTTTCCACTTCTTCAATAATATTAATGTGTTCATTATTGTTTTATTTTTATAATGATTTAATTAATCTTTTTCTTTATAAAAACTCTTTGATTTATCTTTATTCTTATCTAACTCCTAAATAATTAAAAATAAAAATACTTGGTCTCAAATTTTTACTATCAGCATTTTCATTTTCATTTTACTTCTTTGTGTTTATTAATTATTCCTCTGTTTATTCTTCTTTATATTCATATGGATTTTAAGGTCTAGCATTATATATTTATAATTTCTACCTTGAGCTTTCTTTAGGGGAAATCTACTATAACGAAATGGATTTAGAAATTTATTAATGTGTTTGAATCTACTCATAATTCAATATAGATTACTTGATTTTAATCATCTTGATATTTTTCTCTTTACTCTTATTATTTCACTCCTCCTTCATTTCTTTATGATTAATCATTGGGATTTTTCTACTGATCTGACTTATGATTGGTAGGTAAGGAAATTTGGCTGGCAGCGCTGGCACAACAACCCATATTTGTAGTAATTTATAATATTTAATATAATTTATTATTTAGATTGCCAAATAATTATAAATGAATTCTGGTTATTTCTGAGAAATCTAAATATGGTGTATAAG
>JPFL01000191.1:57730-107703 GCA_000733385.1 Paramecium biaurelia | reverse complement strand
ATACGTCATTATAAATATTTCATCATATATATATGTCACATAAATTTATATCATAAGATATATTAAAAGTATTGAAAGACAATGGCTGATTAACTTAAACAAAGACCAGAAGGAGGAAAATTCTTAGGGTTTGATCACATTCATTTTTGGGTTGGAAATGCTTATCAAGCAGCATCATTTTATGTGTCACGCTTCGGATTTTAATATTATGCTTATAGGTATTTTGATAGGTCTAATTGTATAGAGGACTTGAAACAGGAATAAGAGATGTGGCAACACATGTTCTAAGAAATGGTGAAGGAGTATTCTTTGCATTCTCCAGTCCTTATGGTCCACAGAATGAAAGTATGAACACTCATCAAACTAAACATGGAGATGGTGTCAGAGATGTTGCTTTTAGAGTTGAAGATGCCAGAGCTCTTTATGATAAAGCTATTGCTAAAGGAGCCAAATCAATTAGACCTCCCACAGAGGATAAAGATGAACATGGAAGTGTTATTTTAGCTTCCATTTAAACTTATGGTGATACTATTCATACATTTGTCTAAAGAAATGATTACAAGGGTTTCTTTTACCTGGATTCACTAAACATCCAAAGGTAGATCCTATTAATACACTTCTACCCCCAGTTGACTTTTTGATGGTAGATCATGTTGTTGGTAATCAACCTGAACATGAAATGGTTCCTGTTGCTGAATGGTATGAAAAAACATTGGATTTCCACAGATTTTGGTCAGTTGATGATTCTATTCTTCATACAGATTATTCATCACTCTAATCAATTGTGGTTGCAGATTTTGATGAAGTGATTAAGATGCCAATTAATGAACCTGCTCATGGCAAAAAAGTATCTTAGATTTAAGAATATGTTGACTATTACAGTGGATCTGGAGTAATTTTTATTTTTTTATATTTAAGGTTTAACATATAGCATTGAAAACAGACAATATTTTAAAGGAAGTAGATGCAATGAGAGCTAGAGGACTTGATTTCCTTTCTATTCCTGATACTTATTATGATAATTTAAGAAAAAATATACCTCATATGAATTTTAAGATTGCTGAAGATATTGATATAATTTAAAAGAATAAGATTTTGGTTGATTATGATGATAAAGGTATTCATTTTCCCTTATTTTTTAGGATATCTTTTATAAATATTTACTAAACCATTAGAAGATAGACCAACCTTATTTATAGAAATAATCTAGAGAAGAAATCATTCCGGTTTCGGAGCTGGTAATTTCAAATCCCTCTTCTAATCAATTGAATTAGAATAAGCCATCCGAGGAAATTTAACAGACAATCCCAAATACAAGGCTCCATATTGAAAATTTACAAAAATTATATGTAAATATAGATATATAAATATAAATTTTAATAACATAATTAATTGTCATAATGAATCAATTAATGTTAGAGAACTTTTAAATGGTTGCTCTTTCAATTATCTATGATAGCTTTCGAATTCTTATTAACTTTAAGATTTCTTGACAGGAGAAAGAGTACCAAATTTTATAAATTTCCAGATTCTTTATTCTTTCTTTTTGAATTGAATTTTCAATCTTTTATTATTTAATAGAAGATAGGAGATTATTGAGAACTAATTGGTGAAGTTTATTAAATGAGAGGGATTCTTTTTCAACATAATTTTTTAATTTTTAAATATTGGATTTGATTGTTTTAATCCATAAACACCATATTATATTTCTAATCAGGCTATTATTCAAATCTTTATTGAATTATTTATTATATATTTATTCCTCTGCCTATTTGTTTTATAGAATACTTGGTTTTACTTAGACGACTTTATTTTTATTATTTATCATTCTTAAAAAGAACTATTAGCTAGTTTATTTTAAATAGGAGCAATTAATATATAAAATTATTTTTGCTGAACTTAAGTTATCTATATCTAACTGAAAATATTAAATTAGATTTATATGGTTGCTATTTATTAAATTTGTCTAATTTTTATTTTGGTTAGATTATGAAGTAAATTAATTAGGAAAAGTTTGATTCTCAATCTTTCTTATTGAAATATTAAATGATTAATTTGATTTCTAAATTACTTACTCTTATGGAAGATTTTGCTATTCCTATTTTCATTAAACACTTTACTTGACAGCTTCTTAAAACCTTTTCTAAATTTGAGTGTTTCCTCTATAAAATTTTATTTTTATATCCTAAACTCTTTTTGATCTTTAGTCACTTTAGGAATCTTATTGATACTTGCTTTTAAATAGGAAATCAAACAACAATAAATATGTTATTTTTTAATAAATTAAAAATTGCAATATTTTTGTTTCAAGTCCAATTCATATCCATAACATACATATGGCAAACTAATTACTTTTTTTAAAATATATAGATTCTAAAATTATAAAATTTATGTCTAATTAATGTTTGAATTCATGAAATTTATCTTGAAATTCTACTTGATTAAATGAACATAATCAATAAATCCTTTTAGATAAACCTATCATATTATCCAAATATCTTATAAATAAATAAGTAATTTGATAATTTCCTAATGTAAACAATTATTTATTTATTATATGTTGATTAATTTTGCAAAATAAATAAAGAGAATATCATAAGTACAATTTATGTTTTGAATCTGAAATAAAACAAATTATATTAGTATAAAAATTAAATGAATAAAATAATTAAAGAATATATTATTTTATAAATAAATTTAAAATATGGCATAATTAGAATACCCACAATTACTATTTGAAAAGCATGATCAAAGTAAATTCTATAAATATGAGGAAATTTAAAATCATTAAGGTTTTAGACTACCTGATGATTAGAAAAACACTATTTACTTACTAGATTAAGATGGAGGGTAATTAGCATTTTTTAATTTAGTTGGTGTGATCTAAATGGTTGTTACTATAATTCTTAAGGCTAACCAAATGGATGGATTTTATTATCTAAAGACGGGTAGAAATATATGAAATTTGATATGAATGCTGACCTTATTATAGAATAGTCCAATATTTATTATTCTAATAATAACTATGATGCAGCACCCTCAAAATAATATTAATAACAATATTAAAATAATAACAAATAATAATTAAAAGAAAATTAATAGCTAAAAAATTATAGTAATAAATAATAAAATTAAACATATAAAGATCATTTAAAGAATTAAAAAGATTATAAAAGTAAGCAAAAAGATATAGAAGGTGAAAAAGATAAAATGGTTGTTGTTTCATAAAAAGTGCAGGATTAGGAATAAATAAAAAATTAATTACAAGATGCTTAAAATGTTGAAAAAAATAATAATAATTAAGCAAAACCATTTAGAAATTAAAGAGATAGAAAATAAAATGATAAATGGAGCAAAAATAACAAAAATAACAAAAAGGATGATTAGAATTAAAATAATAATGAAACTAAGAAATATTATATATTAAACATTTTGGAAAATACTTTGAGCAAAGAAGAACTTATAAAATATTTAATTGAATAGTATAAAATTAGAAATGAGAGTATAATAGAAATTAATGACAACATTTTAAAGCTTGTTTAAGAGAAAGATGCTATTAAATTATATAGAGTAAATAAAAAAGAATAAACTGATAAAGTTTAGAAGTTCATTATCTCCATATGAAAATAAAACATCTATATTTAATATAATATTTAATTGATATAATCTTTTAAGATATGATTTTCTATATAGACTTATTTTTTTGTTATAAAGTTCAAATAATCTTATGTTATTGAATAATTTATTACTAAAGAGAATGAAAAGTTTGCACACCAGAAGCTAGCTATTGATTTATTGAAGTAATTCTCATTTTTTAAAGAACATTTCATAAAAAAATACTCTTTAAAATACATTTTTTAATTAGAACATAATTAATGTAGACCATATAAATTATTACTAAAAATCTGATTAAAATATATAGATTTTATACAAATAATAATGAATATTTCTTCTTTAATCATTCTATTATAAAATTAATGAAATAGTCAAAGCAAACTTAAAATTAAGCTCATGATGATTAATTCTCAGGCTCCAATACTCCAAATGTTCATGGATTATTTTTACCATAAACGATGACAATGGGTGTAATATATTGAATAAAATGAAAGTAAATGTCAGAAGACAGAAAAGGAGAAGATCAACGATTAAAATTAATAAGAGCATCTACTGATCCATATGAGGCATTCAAAGATGATGATTTTTTGTATCCAACGAAAGAAGATGAAATGTCTCTTTGGCAAAAATATTCTGGAGATTACATTTAAGGAATGCCTGTATTACCAACAGGAAAATGCAGTTTATTTTGTAATATTGTTTGTTGTTTTTACTTCCTTATCTTTGGCTTAGTTTTTGTTGGTATAGCTGGTAGTATTACAGAAGTAATAATAAATATATATACATGCAGATTAGATTAAATTATGGAAAGGAGTGTGAAGGTAAGTAATAATGTATTGTTAATTTTGAAATTGAGAAAAATACTTATGGACCATTCTTTTTATATTATGAATTAAATGAGTTTTACACAAGTCATTCTGAGTAAGAATAGAGTTTTAATAGATTAGTTTTGCATAATCAATCAGTCCAAAACAAATGAAAGGTTATGAATTGACAGATGAAGAATATGATGTATATTGTCCTGATAGCTAATCATTTGAATCTCTTTAGAGACCTGTAGGATTCAATAAAAGCTATGCCGGTTTTATGGTAGACTTGAATAAGAAAGTCAGTCCTTGTGGAATTGCAGCTAAATTCATTTTTAATGGTATATAAATTTAATTCTAAGAAGATTCCTTCCTACTCTTTGATCTTAACACTGAAACTGCTACGTCTTTAGCTCTTAATTCAACAGCAATTGCATTTTCGGTTGATTTAGAATATAAATATTCAAGAACATAGAATTCTTAGTTTAGATAATGGTTGGATCTTGATGATGGTATAAAAATTCATTATATTCAATATAGAAAAAAATATAAATTGGTTTAATATTTAATCATTACCCTTGGTTAGAAAATTATATGCTAGATATGATAATGATTTATCAAAGGGATCCTATAGTGTTGTCATTTAAAATAGTATATTTTTAAAATTCAACATTAGATTATCCAACAAATATTTTTGGAGGAGAAAAGTTTCTTATAATTACTACATTGTCTTCGTTTGGTAGTAAGAATTTTTCTTTTGGCTATTTACTTATTGCAACTGCAGGTGTCTAATTTATAAGTGCTTTTGTAGTTTACATCAAACATAGAATTGTAGAAAAGAAAGAAAAACATGAATAAAAAATACATGCTGATTTAAAACTCAAAGAAAAATCCGATTGATAGTTTTTATAGATATAAAATTATTATCAAAATGAACTTAATTTTCAATGATAATAAAAGTTTTGACTAGATATAGTTTTTATAAAATATTTCTTACTTCATAGAATGCTGTAATTAAACTATCTATGAAATCTAGTTTTAATACATTTATATCAAGGAATATATTTATAATTTAATTTTGATAAATGATGAAAGGAAGAAAGTTAATGAGAGGTGTAGAGTAATAAACAACTGAATTGTTTGAATATCCCTTTGAAATGCAAACCAAAAATTATAGTTTGTAGAGATAAAATAAAAAAGTGGAAAAAACAAAATACAATTATCTCCCAAAAGTTGATAATTTTCTAAGTAAAGATCCCTTTCTTAATACTTTAAAAATAACAACATTGGATTTAGTATAGAATTTTGATTATATGGATCCTAATGATGTTACTTTTCAACTCAATGAAATGGCTAAACAGAAGTCTTTTATACAATAAACTAAACCTATTAATCGAATACATCAAAGATCAATGCCTAAACAAAGAAGCAATAATAAATATCTACTTGAATTTTCTAGAACTACTAGAATTAATTGATTTAAATCTTATATATCTTATATTAAAACATTTTCCACTTTGATTCTATGATCTATTCTTATTTAATGATCAAATTACAAAATCTTAAATAAAGTGCTTTATTATTATTTACCTCTCAATTAAAAATGAAATTTTGAACTTCCTTTTAAAAATTGCACAACCAATTAAATTATAGAATGCAAAAAAAATCCAGTAACATTAATATATTATTATACTAGTGATCAATTTTAAAATTTATACAAGACTTAATAATAAAGTAATTCAAAATAAAAAATAAATTATGACTTCTTAAAATTCAATGATATATTTAAAAAATTCTAATAACCTAATAATTTTATTTAAGAGATTTGTACTTATTATGCAGAAAAACATTATTGATTATTCATGATATTATATTTATTAATTAAGACTAATATTCAATTAAGAATATATTAAATAATTATTAAAAAAACATCTAAGTAAGCCAATTCCAGAAATTATTATTACTTATAATGCCTTACAGTTAACAGATTAGAAATAATATTTATAATAATTAAAAATTTAGAAATTTTATTTTATTAGTCTTTAATTCTATTTTTATATCATTTTTAAGTTTAGTTAATCTATTAAAATATGTCTCCCAAATGTAATTTTGTTTCAATTTTACTTTTTACAAGATTTTGTTTCAAGTATAACAAGCTATGGCAAAAATTTATATATATTGTTTCTTTTTTAGTCAGTCAATAGAAATGTATTAATACAATAAATTATTTATCTTGAGAATATAAAATATATTTATCCTAATATTTTTTGAATTTTAATAATAAAATAGTATCTCCTCATTTTCTAACTTAAACCTAGACATCATCTAATATAATGATCAAATATACTAAAAAAAATCAAATACTTTAGAGTATATGATTAATAAATAGCTGAAATATTTACAAAACAAAACAAATGACTTCTTTGATTAAAATAAAAATGACAAATAACAAATAATATAAGTTTCTGACAATAAATACATTTATTTAGACTTTTTTTGAATTTCAATCAAATATTGAAGAATATGCATTTAGACATCTAAGAAGTCTTAATAAAATGTAGATCTATTATAAAAACTTATAATATTTATTTATAAATCATAAAATGCTTAAATAATAACATATAATATAAATAATAAAGAGTACTTAACCAAATTCAAATGGAAAAATATTGTATTAATAAAACCATATAAAATGAAAAAAAATTGTAAAATTAAATAGTACTTATTTTAAAATACAATTACAAAAAAAGCTTTTGTAAATTTCAAAAACTAGTATTAAGATTAGAAAAACAAGATTTTGGAACAAAACTAAGGTATTAAATATAAGCAATATTCTATAGCTAATGAAGTTATTAAGAAGGACAAAAAAACTATAAACAACTAATCTGAATAAATGAAAAAAAATACTATTTGTGTCTCTAAATTTGATAATAAATTATTAAACTCCCTTAATTAGCTCGAAACTCTTTTAGATAAATCTGAAAAAGATGAAACTCCTCTTATTCTTGCAAAAGATGAGGAAAAAATATTTAAATACTTTGAAAATAATAAAGAAGACAATGATAAGAAATTATCAAGATGAGAATGATTTTCATATATATTTATTCAATAATCATTTTTAACAAATGCAAATCAAAAGTAATAGTCTTCTTAATACTTATTGCGCTTAAATTCATAAATAAAGTATGTAAAAAAACCCATTTTTAATTAGTCAAATAAAATAATTATGGTTTCATAATAATAATAATAAGAGAAATTTATAATAAATATATATTTATCAATTAAAAACATTATGAAAGAAATCATTTTGAATTAATTTTGAAAAAATAAAGATGAGTTCTATTTTGATTGAATGAGAATAATTTTCAAATTTAAATTATAAATTTCTTTTGAACATAATATAAAAAATTTATAGAAAATTATGATTTTTAAGTAGGACTTATGGATGTAATATTGAAATTCTAAAAATATATTGTAAATATTTATAGAAATATGTTTGAATGGTATAGGATATAAATGAATAATTTTTTACAATTATTAATTTAATGTTTTCTCCGCCAAAAGTGCATCCATTTGAAGAAAATTATATACAGTAGGTGCTCATGGATATTGAACGTAGCCCATTATTATAATATGAATTGCCTTCAGATCTTTAATTATTGTATTTGATTGTGGCATTATATTTAGTAAATCTTAAAGTTTATTATGTGATGATGATTAGTAATCACCATTTTAAGCAGCTCGACATTTACCACTTTAAAGGTTCAATTCAGAAGTATTTCATGATTTTTCAGGATGTCAATAGTAAATAATAGGAGACAATAATAAATTTTTGAAATCAAGAAAATTTAGAGCTGATTTATCTAAATTCACTGGAGATTTTGAAGTAATACATCAGATTGGAAGAGGTTCAAAAGGAATAGTTTATAAAGTATTATCAAAAGTTGATGGGTTGTATTATGCAGCAAAGAGAGTTCCTTTGGAGGATAATATTTAAAGTTTAACATTAGATGGGCAAGTGCAATTTAATTGCTGTTATTAGCATTAAGGATTTTTGTATATTATAATGGAACATTGTGAGTATTCTTTAAAATAAAGATTAATGCAAAGAGTTTATGAATCAGAAATTAGATAGATAATAGTTGATGTATGTGAAGCATTATAAAACTTCCCTTAACCTCATTTACATATACATGGTGGAAATGTATTGTTTAGCAAATAAATGAAATATAAATTAAGTGATTATGGATATTCAAATAATACAGTTCATTAAGCACCTGAGTTAATAAAGAGCAAATTGTCTGATATATACTAATTAGGTATTTTGTTGATGGAATTAATGCTTGAAAAAGAGTTAAGTTAAATAAGTTCTTTAGTATTACAAAAGTTTGATAATTTATCATATTATTCAGTATCATTGAAATAGTAAATTAAAAAAATGGTATCGATAATTCCTGATCACAGACCTGATATTTAATAATTAATTAATTTTGCAAAAGTGCATTTGGATTAAGAATTGACTTTACTCTAAGAATAAAATGCTGAATTATAAAAATAAATAGATGAGATTAAACCAATAACCAGAAGAAGAATTCAGAGTGAATGATTTTAATTAATAGTTAATCTATATACATAGTTTTTTAAATTATTAAGTTAAAATGTTTAAATCCGATAGATAGAAGTACAATAAGGAAAGAATATTTACAATAAATACAACTGGAAAGGTAGAAAGTGAAGTTTTCCCAACCAATTTCATTAAGACTTCAAAGTATAATATAGTAACATTCCTACCATTATCTTTGTTGGGTTAATTCAGGAGATATGCAAATATATATTTTCTTTTTATTGCCATTATTCAAAGTTTCCCTATTATATCACCTCTAAATCCTATATCAGCAATAGCTCCCCTAGTATTTGTTTTAGGATTATCCATGATTAGAGAAGGTAAATTATCGATTTAATTATATAAGCTATGGAGGATATCAGTAGACACTAATCTGATAATGAAGTAAATGCTATGGAGTGTACTAAGATTGTGAATAATAAATAAGTCAAAACAACTTGGGCTGATTTGAAAGTAGGTGATTTACTGTTTGTATCTGAAAATGAAATGTTTCCTGCTGATTTAATAGTTTTAACCAGTTATTTTGAGAGTGGAGCTTGTTACATTGAAACTTCTTCATTAGATGGTGAAAAGAATTTAAAACCAAAATCTGCTATCAAAGAAACTTAAACTATATTTTAGTATAAAGAAGCAGATTCGAAGATATCTATGAGTTTGAATATCAACTAATAACTTAAGGCTTAAGGCAATCCTCCTACACCAGCGTTAGGTGATTTTGAAGGTTCAATTCATTTCCCAAATGGATCAAAAAAGTATATAGTGTATAAGTATCAAGAGTTTTGAATGGCAAATAATTATTATTGAGAGGAGCATTTCTAAGGAATACAAAATTTATAGTAGGAGTAATAACTTATACAGGAGAGGACACAAAAATAATGAGAAATGCAGAACCTTCAAGAATCAAATAGAGTACTATTGAAAGTACAATGAATAAATTGATATTGGGAATATTAGGTGTATAAATCATAGCCTGTGCTTTATCAGCTGTTTTGGCTTCATGGTGGTTATATAAATCATTCAACAAACACATTTATATCATAATAACAGAAAAAAATTATACTTTGTTATCTGCCATTGCCTTCTTTTCATTCTTCCTACTTTATAATACTATGATACCAATATCTTTAGTTGTATCAATGGAATTCGTAAAGGTTTTTCAATGTTATTTCATAAATAAAGATTAGGATATGTATTCTTCAAAAAGAGACAAAAATGCTAAAGCTCAAACATCAACAATTAATGAAGAATTAGGTTAAGTTGAATATATCTTTTCTGATAAAACAGGAACATTAACTTGTAATCAAATGGAATTTAAATATTGTATAATAGGAGATTCATTATATGGAAAAAGTGAGAAAAGTAACAATTTTACATCAGCAAACTCAAATAATAATAATGGGTAATAAGATCCTTCTCAATTTAAACATTCAATATTTAATTTTCAAGATCATATTCTAACTGGAATCATTGAAAATAATGAAGATTGTTAAAAGTATTCAGATTAATAAAGAAAGTTAATCATCTAATCAAATGATAAAAATGCTACATTAGAAATTAGAACATAAAAATAATTAATTCATGAATACTTAATGTTACTCTCAAGTGCACATGAATGTATAGCATAAAAAGATAAAAACTCTTAAATTACTTATTAAGGACCTTCTCCAGATGAAATTACTTTAGTAGATGCTGCTATGAATTTAGGTTATAGATTTGAAGGATAATCTGCAAATGAATAAGAAGTAATTAATATTATAATAAACTTAGTTTACAATCATAGGTAAATAAAAAAAAGTTGAACTTCTTTCATAATTCGAATTTGATTCAAATAGAAAAAGAATGAGTGTTATCATCAAAGATAATGGAATTTACAAATTGTATATCAAAGGAGCAGATAGTATTATCAAAGCTAGATTAAGACCAGATTAACCATTCTTAGGATTTATTTAAAATAAATTGTCAGAGTTTAGTTCAATTGGATTAAGAACTTTATTGATGGCAATGAAAATCTTATCTGAATAAGAGTATCTTGCATTTGAAAGATAAAAGGATGCATTAGCATCATCAGAGAAAAGAGAATAAGAAAGGGAAGAATTAGCCAATAATATAGAAAAAGATTTATATCTAATAGGTGCAACTGCAGTTGAAGATAAATTATAGGATGATGTTCCAGAAACAATTGCAGATTTATTAAAAGCTAATATCAAAGTTTGGATGCTTACTGGAGATAAATTAGAAACTGCTGAAAATATTGCTAAAAGTTGTAGATTAATTTAAAATGATTTTATGGTTATGAAATATTCAGAAATAGATCTTAGTAAATTAAAATTTTAATTGTCAGAAAACAAATTGACTTATTAAGCTTGTATTAAAGAAAGGAAGAAGAAATCAATATTAGTAGAAGGAGAATCTTTAGTCGTGTTGACTGGTAATTAATAATTAAAGAGAGAATTCACTAAAATGGCTATGGGATGTGATAGTGTTGTATGTTGTAGAGTTACTCCAAAATAAAAGGCAGAAGTTGTTCATTTGGTTAAAGATCTAAATAAAATTACATTAGCTATAGGGGATGGTGCTAATGATGTAAATATGATACAAGAAGCACATATTGGAATAGGTTTATATGGTAATGAAGGAATGAGAGCTGTTTAAAGTAGCGATTATGCTTTAGGTGAATTTAGATTTTTATGGAAACTATTATTAATTCATGGAAATTGGTCATATATTAGAATTTCAGAAATGATTTTGTACTTCTTTTACAAAAATATGATTTTCACTGTTCCTTAATTTTTATTTTCATTTTATAGTGCTTATAGTGCCTAAACCTATTTTGATGATTGGTATATCACATTTTATAATTTGTTTTTTACTTCACTTCCATTAATTGCTAGAGCCACCTTAGATAGAAGTGTCTATTATAAAATTAATATAAGGAATGAAGATTTTTCTGATATTTATAAAAAATCAACTCAATATCTTAAAGGAAAATTCCCTCTACTTTATTAAGTTGGCTAAAAATAAACCATATTTACCTTATCAAATTTTATTTTCTGGTGGGGCTAAGGATTTATTCATGGATTATTTGTTTTCTTTATTACTTATGCATGTTTTGATACAGAATTAGTTAATATCAATGGATAGAATGCTGGTTTTGCTACCCTTTCAATCACAGCATATACTGCAATTATATTTGTATTTTAATTATCTTATTTATTAGATTGTCGATTTTAAAATTGCACTTTATACTAAATTTTGGACTTGTATTAATGTAATCACACTTCTCTTATTTTCTGTAGGAATATATGTTGCATACTTTTTTATCTCCAACTTTTTTAGAGGTACTTACTCAGAGTTTACTCCTTTTTACTTAATTCAATCTCCAAATTTTTATTTGATTATTGCATTACTTAACTCTCTTGTGTTTATATTTGATTTAGTAATTAATGCAATTATACATGAATTTTATTCAACTGAAACTGATAAAATTATTAAATGGAGAAGAGAGTTCAAAGAATTAGCAAGATAAGGTAATGTTTTATAAAAAATTGAAATGATGTAATAAGGTAAAAGAGAAAATGGATAAAGAGATTGGGGGGACACATTTTATGAATAAATCTTAGATGAAAGATTAAAATCAGAAAGAGATTAAAATATTTTTGATGAATAATAAGCTATTCTAGATTCTAAAGCCTAGCATTATGCCACATCTCCAGTAAATCTTGATAATAGTGAGTAAAGTAATAGATAATTTCATTAAAGAACAGAATTATAACAAATTCCTCATCCTCTTTAAAATAATAACTCCAAAATTATTAATTATTAAATGTCGAAATAACAATAATAAAATTTTAATAATGTAAATGAAGATAGTAAAGTAAATCATCCTTAGCAATAAAGAATTTATGTAAGATGAAAATAAATTGACATTAATTAAATTATCTATAAAGCATTTATTTATACCATCCTAGTGACAATTTTAATTATTATTCTAATATAGAAATTATTAATACTAATAATCTTTTTATTATTACCTATATAATTATAATTGCAAAAATTTTTAAATAATTTCGAAAAATAAAATTAACAAATTATATATATATGAAATCAAAATTTCAAAGAATATATATATAAATCATCTTATTTTTCTAAAATTTAAAAATCCTTTCTCACTTTAAATTTCTTAATTTATCATATTTTTGGTTTTTTAGATTAATTTTGATAATGATTAATTTATTCAGCATTACTCTCTTATTTTGCTTAGCAGCAACGCAATATAAATTAATTCTTTAAGGTCCAAACTCAAAAAAGATGGACTGTAAAAACCTTGATAAAGGTATTAAATTTATTACATCTAGATGATAATGGATTTATAGGTTCATAATATTTTTATGAAAAACTTTCCAACTATGGATAAAATACAAACTTGGATAAGATTACCTTTCGATTGTGGTATATGGTCTATTAAAAAATGAGATTTCCAGGTAAACAAATACTGTTTGCTTTTTTAGATGGTTACGATACTGATTCTGTAAGGTTTTTTAATATCATAGTTTATAAATCTCATGGTTTACTTTAATTATGAGTCATCAAAATATACATTATATGTTTTAAATGAAAAAATGAATCCATCGCTGATGAGCATACTGATAGATTAGTAATTATATTTAATATTTGAGACCAAATGAATTCTTTATAGGATACTGGAATTATCTTTTGATCTCTATAGATTAATCTAGTGGAGATGCATTTTTAAATTTAAAACTATTTAGTACTTATAATTATCAACTCTAGTAAATTTAGGATGCTTTGCCATCATAAAAGTATTAAATAAAAAATAAATTTTAGATTAAATTTTCGATTTAGTGTACATTCTAGGATAACAAATGAATAATTATATCAAAAAATAGATGACTATAAAGCCTGTGTTTATGTAGCAAATTTTGATTATATTAATGGATGGATAACAATGGACAGAGAAATATATTTTTAAGAATAGATAGATTTGAAGTATTCTTTAAAGCCATACTAAAATGAAGGATTAATTGTGGATTCTTAATTTATAAATATAAAATTGAGGGAGCAGAAAAACTTTGAGTATAGTGGAAATATAGGTTTAAATATTTATAAAGATACTAGAATTGTATATGATTTTTAAGAAAAAATGGATTCATTTACAATCATATTTTGGATGAAGCCTTAATAAATAGTTTCAAATAGTTTTAAACTAATTTCTTTAACTGATGTTTATTTAAAACTTATAAGTCTAGGATTTGGTGTTAATTAAGACTATAATTTTTTAGTATATTAAAACAATAATGAAATTTACACTGGAAGTTTGAGTCCAAATTAATGGAAACATATTACAATAGGAGTATTAGAATTATCAAGAAATTAATATTTTAAGGCAACAAATTCTGTAAAGATGTTGAAGATATATATTGATAATACAATGGTTTATTTGTAATCAATATACAATTTCAAATAGTATAAAAGATTATTAATTGGTCCATTATTATTGGAAAGTAAGGGTAAAGAGGTTATTGATATTTAAGATTTAAAGATTTTTAATGGTTATGGTATATTTGAATCTTAAGGAGACTGTCGATTATTTGCTGGACTTTATTGTGCATTCTGCAAATCTTCGACACATTATTGTAAAGAATAAGATCCATTAGATGATAATAATATTTATTAATGTCCAGCAGGTTATAAATTAGAAAATTCATATTGTAAACCAAATACAATTGCCTTTTGTTTGAGATAAATTGGAGGAAATTGTATTGAATGTTAAAAAAATACTATTCTTTCATTAGGAGTATGTCAACAATAAACATAACTTAATAGAGTATCTATTTATCCATGTTCAGGCACAAATGTCTCATTATGTTAGATTACTAATATTATTAAAAATAGTGAAATAACAATTGTATAATAAGCAAGATTATGTACTTCTAACTTATATAATCTTAAATATGAATGCATTGGTAATTAGGTTTAATCATGCAAATAATCTTAATATTCAGGACTATGTTTTGAGTGTAAGGACTCATTCTACTTAACAGAATTAAAGATTTGCGTTTCAACATGTTTTAAAAACATAGAAGACAGATTTTCTTATATAAATAAATGTGTTAAAGATTGTCCTTATAAGTATATATTTAGTCATCCTTGTCCATCAAATGGAGGAAAAGAACCGGATATTGCATGTTCTCTAACTCCTGATTGTCTAACAGATGAAATAGATCTTGGATATACTTGTATATCTAGTAGTTAAAAGGAAATTGGTAAATCTCTAGGTTGCAGACCAATATTAGCCTCTAAATATAGTCCAAATTAACCATTAATATGTCATCCTTCATGCAAATATTGTTTTGGAACATCTGATAGATAATGTTTAGGTTGTTATGAAGGGATCTATTTTACTCCATACGTTGCAATGTGCTTACAAAATTGTTCGGATGAAAGAGAAAATATATTTAAATACCATAATCCTAATATTTGGAAATGTGAATTAAAATGTCCATCAAATTTATTAACATAAGGAGACATGTGTGTATAATCTTGTATGGATGGATATTAACCTTTTGATGGTATATGTAGAAGTATTAGTACAGTAAGTGAATATTTTTTATCAAGTGAAATAGTTTAAATAGAAGGAATCGATTAAACAATATATTAATGGAAATATTGTCCTTAGTTATGCAAGACTTGTTAAAATAGTTCATTATGCAATAGTTGTGTTAATAAATATCCATTTGAAAATGATAAATGCAAAATTAGTTGCTTCCCAAGATTTTCTCTAAAAACAAACTCTTTTTCAACATGTAAAGATTAATGTGATCCTGATGAACTTACATTTTGGAATGATAATTTGTATGGTTATTAAATAGCAGAATGCTTTTAAAAGAAATGTGGTGAGATAGTAGCTGATTAGCCATACTAATCCTACCTTCATTAAACTGACAATAAAAGGTGTGTTTATCCATGTGATGATGGATATTATGGTAATTCATAATCTTTTTTATGTAAACCATGTTTAGTCTCTTGTGCAACTTGTATAGATTAATCTTATATTTGTACTTCATGCAATGCTATGTTATTTTTAAAAGGATCAACCTGTTTAACATCTTGTGGATAAAGTTTTAAAAACTATATGAATTGGCAATGTGAAGAAGAATGCTCTTCTGGATATACTATCAAAGATTCAAATAACAATTTATATGCTTGTGTTGAAGAATGTGGATAGTTATATGCTACTTATTTATATGTATGGAGAGGGCATTGTTATGAAAATATTCCTGATATTTCAGTCTTTTGTATAAATTATTAATGTGATGATTGTCATTCCTCATGCCAATAATGTTAAGGTCCCAATAATAATGATTGTCTTGTTTGTTATTCAAATTCATATTTACTTAATAATGAATGTGTGTAAGATTGTGGAATTTTGAAACATGATTAAATAAATTGGAAATGTGCATAAGATTGTCCACTTGAATCATTGGAATCTTCAGGTGTTTCATTAATTTTAAATAAATACATAATTATTTGTGGAATAACATGTTAGTTTCAAACATTCTAATTTAGAAATGAATGTTATACTCAATAACCTATAGAAACATTTTGTTTACAAAGACCAGATTATTTGTTTTGTGAACTTTGTTCTTCACTTTGTACAATATGTTCTTCATATTCTTCATCAGATTGTTAAGAATGTATTTCTACGGCATTTTAATATGGAACTAGTTGTTTTATGGAATGTCCAGATTAAGCACCTTTAAAAGATACAGTTAATAAATAATGTGTTGCCTCATGCTCATCTGGATTTTCTGAAGATGGATATTGTGTTGAGATTTGTTAACCTATATCATTTATATACTTAATCAAAAATGCATGTTATACTGTTGGATGTCCAATTGGAACATTTAATGATGTAGGTTCCAAAATTTGTTAAGAATGTTACACTGGTTGTGCTACTTGCTTTGGAAGTAATTAGAATGAATGTTTGAGTTGCATTGCTGGATATTTTATAGATTAAGAAACATTATGTAGTGATTCTTGTTTAATAGAACCAAATATAATTGAAGATTAAATCAATCGAAGATGTGTTTAATTCTGTCCTATAGATTCTTTCTTATAAAAATTAATTAATGGTCGCTATGGATGCAAAGAAACATGCCCAGAATATTACTATTCAAATATTTGTGTTTCATATTGTCCATCTTAGACATATTAAGATGGATTGGCTTGTATTAGTTGTGCTTCTCCTTGTTCAGTTTGTTTTGGAAAGGATGTAACATAATGCACTTAATGTGATATTGGCTATTTTTTATATTAATCAACCTGTTAATTAGTTTGTCCAGATGAAAATCCTTATGGAAATATTCAAGATTAAACTTGTGTAACAACATGTCCACATTTTTTATATTTACCTAAAATGATTTGCTTTGATTCTTGTCCTACTTTGTTATATAGATATGAAATTGGAAACTAAAAATAATGTGTTGATAATTGTCTTTCAAAATCATATTTATTAGATCAAGATTGTTTCCCTTGTGATTCAATTTGCAAAGAATGTTTTGGACCTCTTAATGGAAATTGTTTAGAATGTGAATCTCCTTATTATCTTAATGGTCAAACTTGTGAATTAACTTGCCCTTCATTTTATGATCTGACTGATCATTAATGTAAAGCAGCTTGTCCTGTTAATTTAGTAATATAAAATATTTATTGTCAAACTCAATGTAATTAAGATTATTTACAATATGAATAAAATTGCATTATGAAATGTCCTGAATTTACTTATTTATACAACAATACTTGCCAAAATTGTAATTTATATTGTTTAACTTGTTTTGGACCAAATTATTCATAATGTAATTCATGCATAGATGGATACTATCTAAATGGTTAATCTTGCTAATAAACATGTGATAATTATTATGATTAGGAAGAGAAAAAATGCGTTGAAAATTGTGGATCTAAATTTCTTATTAGAGATTTAAAAAAATGTGTTTTATAATGTCCTATAGGCTAGGTAGCATGTGAACAAGAATGTCTTACTAATATACATGATGGATTCTACTTAATTAATACAAACTGTTTTAGATGTGATTCAAAATGCACAAAGTGTACATCATCTAATTCATGTTATGAATGTTCCTTAAATTTTTATCTAGAATTAGATTCTTGTGTAAATTACTGTACAAATAAATATTTATATATGGATCCAATTTCAAGAAGTTGTGTTACTAAATGTCCATTAGGGTTATATCATTAAGAATCATATAATAGAAGATTTTGTCTTTTGAATTGTCCTTTTAAATTAGATGATTAATGTGTTCAATCTTGTCCTACTGGTTTCTACAATGATAATTCTTTTTGTAGATAGTGTCCTTCTGAATGTATTGAATGCTCATCCATAACATATTGTTCAAAATGTAGATTCGACTTATTTTTAGAAAATAATTGGTGTTATCCAGAATGCAATCTCTAAAAAACTGATCGAAAAAATTTAATTTGTGTTGATGATTGCAATTCTGATTTATTTGAATATGAAAATTAATGTGTTGAAAATTGTCCATCCAATCCAATTTATTTTCATTATAAGGCTAAATGTGTTCAAGTTTGTCCTACTACAACATTTCAATAAGAACAATAATGTATTGATTGTCATATATAATGTTCATCTTGTTTTGGTCCAAATAATGATGAATGTTATTCATGCTCTTTAGGTTATTATTTAAATGATAATCAAATATGTACATAAACATGTCCCTACCTTTATGATCCTCTAAACTAAATATGTGTATTTTAGTGTTAAAAGAATCAATATTTAGAACAAAATTAATGTGTTTATAAATGTAATCATTTCTTATATGATAAACAATGTGTTAATTAGTGTCCATCTGAAACCTATTAATAAAATACTGAGTGCTTTAATTGTTCAAATAATTGTTTGGAATGTAATTCTTTTGGGTGTATTAAATGTAAAGCTGGATCTTACTTAAATGATGGTCTTTGTGATTCATATTGTTTAATTATATATGATGATGTAAAATATGAATGTGTAGAAATATGCACAGATTAATAATATTAATATCTTGATCATTGTTACTCAGAATGTCCAATTGATACTTACTAATATTAATAAAATTGTTTATTAAATTGTCCATTAAAAACAGTATAATATCAAAATTTTTGTTTTGAATGTCCTGAAAGATGTGATGCATGTTTGAGTGAATATGAATGTCTAAAATGCAATAACCTCTATTATCTATTTAATGGTTAGTGTGTATTACATTGCCCATTATCATTACCATTTGAAGATACCGTCAACCGTATTTGTTCGTCTGAGTGTCCTCCTAACACATTTATTATGAACCACACTTGTCTAGTTACTTGTAATTTGATTATACACTAAAACATGTGTTTAGAATAATGTCCTAAAGGTTTTTATGGAAATAAAATTTGTTAACATTGTAAACTAGAGTGTCTAGCATGTAATGATTTAGACTATTGTACAGAATGCGATACTAATTATTATCTAGAAGATAATTAATGTGATAAGTAATGTACAAACATTAAAGACTTAAAAACTAAATAGTGTGTTGAAACATGTAATTCATTCCTATTTTAAAATATATGCTATTAAAAATGTCCAATTAACACATTTTAATTTGAATCTATATGTGTTGTATAATGTCCTGATGGCTATTATGTTTCAAAGGATTTCATCTGTGAAAAATGTCCTTATTAATGTTTGAGTTGCTCAAATGAAATTATATGTTTCCAATGTAAAATAGGATATTATCTATTCCAAAGTTAATGTTTGGAATCTTGTCCAGATTAATAATTTTCCAATCCCATTGAAAACAAATGTTCTAATGGATGTCCTCCAGCCACATTTATTTATCAAAATTAATGTTTATTTTAATGTCCAAATGAATATTTACATGATCTTGAGAATTATAAATGTGTTTAATACTGTGAAGATTAATAATATTAAGAAAAAAACAGATGTCTACCTTGTTCAATAGAATGCAATAAATGTTACACTTATGGGAATAATAATTGTATCCATTGTGCAGTATCATTCAACTTAAATGAAAGTGGATATTGTTTAGGAGAATGTCCTAAAGGGTATTATAAAAATGAGTAAAAATGTGAAAAATGTCAACATAAATGTCTAACTTGTATAAACTAAACTCAATGTGTTAAATGTAAAGGAACTAATCGAAACTCTATTGATTGTTCCTGTTCAAAAGGTTATTACGATGATGAATTCAACGAAAATTGTCAGAAATGTCCTTGTGAAGAATGTACCTCATATCAAAATTGTTAGATTTGTAAAAACAATCTTTAGATTCCAAAATGTAATTGTGATAGAAAATTAAATGATGATTGGTGTATTACATGTGAAATTGCAAAGGTTAAAATATATTACTCAGATGATCTTAACGAAATAATAGTATATTTTGGCTATTTAGTATCTGTCAATTTAATTAATCCCTTTTAACCTTCAGATTGTTATTTATGGTTTGATAATTCTAATGTTTTTGGGTAGAATTCAACATGTTACTTATCTTGGAATAGATATTCAGTACATATATAATTATCTCCATATTCAACTATTAAAATAGGAGATAAATTGGAATTTAAATAATCTTTTTATAGAGATGTTGACTAAGGAGTTTGTGGATAATAATATATAAAATAATTTATAGAAAATAATTTATTAGCACCTAATCGATTTATTAAACCATATATTTTATTTAATGTTCCATAATATGTTAGTAGTTGCAAATAAATTGAAATCAGATAAATTTTGATATAAGGGACAGCCTAAAAAATACAAACAGTAATCTCTTGGTAATTACATTTAATAGACAATGAGGACTTTTATTTATCTATGGATTCATTTTTAGCCACCTAAAAGAATGAAATTATTATACCGATAGCTACCTTATAACCAAATTTAAGATATACAATTACAGCAAAATATATCAATATGTTTTAAAGAGTTAATTATACAACATTTTCCTTTAATACTATTCCTATTCAAACTCCATATATTTATCTTACTTATTATCCTTTGACTGCCAATATTTATATATTCGATTGTCATATTTCTTTTTCAGATATGTAAAGCGAACAAAATGTATAAATTGACATATCAGATTCATTAATATTAGATAAAAAATATATTTCTTTGAAATAATCAATACATTCTATCCGTAAAATTCCTTTAGATGAAATACTTTTGCCTAAATAAGTGCCTTTACTATTTACTGCAGTAACTTAAAGCTTTTTTATTCAGGAAGTTTTATTTTTAAAATCAAAACCATTAGAGATATCTTTTCTACAGAAAAACAGATTTATTGGTTAGGATGATCAAATTAATGCAAGAGCCTATGATAAAAATATTTAAGATGAAATTATGAGTACTAAAGATATTCATTATTAATGGTTATGTACTAATCTATATGATCTTCAACCTTGCAAAACTTAAGAAAATAAAATACTTGAGTTTGCATAGAGGAGAATCATTAATATTTAGACTGACTCTCAAAACTCAACACTTGTTTTTTATGTCAGAGCCTCAAAAGATAATAGATGGACTATTAAAGAATAGTTAATTGTTTTATTAGATTTAAATATCGAAGAGGAATTTTTTATAAATAGAAATTAACCAACAGATTTTATAAATTTAAATAGTGAAGTTACTATTTTACTAAAATAATCTTAAAGATATGCTTTTATAATCTAAAATCACAAAGTCTTATAATACATTAAGATATCTAATAATTCATTAAAATTTAGGATGGCTGAAATTACAGAGGATTCTACACATCCAATATATGTATATTTAGTTCCTGGAATTGAATCTTTTGGATTTTAAATAAATGAAATACCTAATATTTTTAAATTCTCTGTTGAACCAAAGATTGGTGAATCTTTAGATTATTTTAATTATACTATTGATAATTTAGAAAGTGATCAAATTTCTAGTATTTATTATTATGTTGAGTATTAAACTTTTTAAAATGATTTGGATGCTAAGGCTCTTTTAAATGGTATTCCTTTAATTTTCAATTCTTAAAGCAGTTCAGGTTAATTTCAGATTCCAAGTGGAATTTCAGATAGTCCAATTTGGATTGTCTGTTAAATTGAATCTAATCAAGGTGCATTAATATTTTAATGGACATAAATTATTGTTTAAAGAAGAAATTATGAAATGCATACCTTGTTTGAAAATCTTTATAATTTAGTCAATTTTTCAAATTTGTAGAGTATACATACTATGATATCTCTTATTAATTAAGAAGATAGATAAGTTTGTTTGAAACAATGTTCAGGAGTAGGCACTTGTGTGGATGACAAATGTCATTGTCCACCTGGTTATTATTTTAATGATTGTAGTGGGAATAAAATTTAATTTGAGAATTTTAATGATCTAATCTTCAAAAGCATTTAAGCATTAGTTGTTTAAGATATTAAAAATAATGAATAGTTTAAATTATATAGTTAAGCACTTCTTTACTTTTAAAAATATACAGATTAAATCTCAAAAGTAAGTATTGACAAATGTTTAAAGGTTTTAATGAATTACATAACCAATCTTAATAATAGAATGGAATAGATTAATTAATATTCAATAAATATGTAGTATTAATAAACGAATCAATTTTAGTATTCTTAAATAGATACTAGATAAATTTTAAGTAAATTTGATATTAGGAATGCAATTCTCAGTACTGAATTTATTTGGAATTAAGCTTTGTCTATTTCTAATTCTAGTATCTATCAAGTAATGCATCATTTAAATGATTTTTTCATACACATAATTGATTTATCTTTTCTTGCAATATTACCTAATGAAATTATTGAAATATCAATGAGTACCTTAAACATAGTAATTTAAAGATCTAATAATTTATAAAATTTAAGTTCTCATAGATTTCTCTAATAAGATAATATTTCAGATTATTATGATATAGTGCAAGCAATTTATATTACTAATTTTTATTCATATGATGGTTATTACCCTTATCCAAATTAAAAATATCCACTTTATGATTATAAGATAAGATAGTAAAATCGATATTAAAACATTAAAATTTCTACACCTATTAAATACAAATTTGAAATTAAAAATGATACTACCAATTTAGTTTGTATAAGTAGAAATGCTAAATCTTATGAATGGACCAAAGATAATTGTTATTTATCTCTAAATAATAGCTCATATTTTTGTATATGTAATACTATTGAACCAGTTACAATTTGTAATGACTATCAATATATATACTAAGGTACTCCTCCTTTTTATCTAAAATTGCCAAATTTTATTTTCATTTTTTATTTCCTTTAACTTATTTTATTAGCTTTGGTCATTTACAAATCACAATATGGAAATTTAGAGTAAATATCTAAATCTAATAAGTTTGGTAAGGTCTTTAAATTAAATAAATTCGAAACCGTAAGAATGATGTTTAACAATAATATACCATCCCCAATCAATTCTCAGAGAATCTATCCAGAAATGGATTGTGTAAAAGAAACTGCACATGATATTGAATAAAAAAGAATAAACAAATTTCATCTCAATTATTTTTGGGTACTCAATTTTTTATAATTTAGAATTATCATTTTCTTACTGGTATCATTTTTCAGAGTAAGTTTTATTTTAGCAGATTTCAAAAAGTATAATTCACAATTTAAAAATGGAATCTTTGTTTTATAATAGGGGAGATCCTTTCCATTTTTTACATTAAATATGATGTTTAAATTTACATTTTATTAACATCTATAATAATTAGTAGAATCAACTAAGACTTTTGGAAGGTAAACAATTATATTAAGTTTTAGAAACAATTTAAATATTATGAATATATGAAATCCATTTTAACTTTACAATTAATAAAAATGATACTCTTCATTTTTTCTATTAGTACTTTTATTATAGGGTTTTATCTATATTTTTCGATAATAGATTAAACTGATTTGGTATAATTTTTATCTTATTTCATTAGATAATATCTTATACAACTACTAACCTTATAGATCTATTCTTTTTAGATATCATAATATTTTTTGCAAATAAGTATTTAGGATCAACAAAGAAGAAACTAATTAAAAAGAAAATATAAGAATTTAAGTTGGCTATGTCAAGTATAAAATGAAAATTATATATATATATATATAAAATTAATATAGATCATAGGATTAAAACTTTTAAAATTGAGAACAAAAATACTTATAGATTATCATTCCATGATTTGTAATGTTGTTTCTGACATCTCTCTTTAACTAACTTTTTTATCCCAATGATATCCATCACCTAATGGTCTTCCAATGGGTATCAACCAAAGCAATGGATTTTCCCCAAAATAAAAATTAAAGTTATACCAAAATCCTAAATTATAAATAGTTAAATCAGTATGCTAAATAAAATTAGATTGAATTCATACATATTTTCTTTTAGTTGAAGCTTCAATTTCTAGAATCATTTAATCAAGAGTACAAATATTAACTGCAATTAATTTGAAGTTATTCCAAAAAAAATAATATAAACCAAAGGCATTCAAAAATTATGAAAATGTCATTAAAAATATGAATCCCGCTTTGACTTTATTAAAATCTAATGAGTCATACTCCCAAATCCTATTCCAAAGAACCTACATATTAGTTAATCCAAGTAAAGTAGCTTAAAACATACCAACTGAACCCCAAAATAAAATAAGTATGAAAAACTTTCTATTATATAAGCCTATGCAATTAGATGTCCAAACACAATGATGATCCATATTTAAAACACATCGTTTACATTTTGAACAATGATGAGATCTTTCTGGTCTCTTTATTCTACACTATAAACAATAATCTCTTTGCTTTGTTTCATCATAATCTACTAATGTATGTTTAGGAATAAATCCTGGATCTAATTTCGATGTTCTATATAATGCCCAGAATAGCATAATAATGCTTAAAGTACCTAAACATACATATATCCATTCTATAATGCTTTCTAATAATTAATATTCTTTTATACATTCTGAAATTTATATAAATACAAAGTAAACAAATGTAAAGTATATAAATAATACTAAACAAGCTAGAATTAATGGAAAGTATTTCTTAACAACTTCAGGCATAGCTTCTGCAATCATTATTATTTAAATATATATTTATAAATAAATTGTTAATCTATTGAATTTAATTTTAATTATAATGATAACAGAGATAGTTCTATATACATATGAATCATCATAATTAACTCAAACTTCTCAACTAATCTAAATATTATGCTGGACTTAATATTTAAGTTGATCCAATAAATACTTATTTTAATTTATTTGAATAATAGTTTCTTATTGAACATACTTCAGAATGACTGATTCCACCTAAAATAAATATACATACACTAATTTATTCTACTACTTCTTCCTTCTTTGATCTCAAACTTTATTAAGCACTTATCTATTTTTAAACTGAATTTGAACTATATAAAGTGACTGTATTAAATTTATTATCATTCAAAAGTTCATTCAACAATTTTTCAATTTCAGGAGTATGTCTTTATAATTCTAAAGTCATTTAACTTAATTTTTATTTAGCAAGTAATCTTGATTCTTTATTTATATTTTTAGTTATTCTGTTTGATTTCATTTTATCAAAATCAAATCCTAATTTTTATAACCCATAAAATGGTTTCATATCTGATATTTTATCTAGAATCTATTAACGTTCATATTCTGGCATTTAAACAGTCAGCAAAATTATTAAAACTAATCTAATCTTATCATTATCTTAAATGATTTTTGATTATAACATAAATAACACTTCCTAATAGAGTTAATCTGATTTTGTTTGATTTCCTTATTTAGTAGTGCCTGTTGCAAGTGCTTATTCTAATTCTCCTAAATCTTTTAAACCTTTAGTTTCAAATTGCTTCCAAATTTAATCAATTTAATTCATATGGAAAGTAAAGTCTTTTAATTAACTATTATAATTGGGCATAGAACTAATGATTTCTTACATTTTTTGAGTATCTAATTCTTTAAAATCTCCTTTGTGTATTAGAGCTGATGGATTAGTATTAACCATTTTCTGAAATTCTTAAGGTATTCCTTCCAAAGCATAAGCAATATGTTTATATCGATATTTTTGATATACACTGTCTTCACATTCAAAAGGAGAGAAATTCTAAGGAAGTAAATCTACCACTAAAGACTCATAATGAAAATCATGTATCAATGGTGTAAGTAGATCAAATGTACGATCTAATATTAAGAAATGCAATTCTCCCCCATCATCTTTTATCATTTAATTTGTTCTTTCCCAATTATCTAATAATCTTGGAAGACAATTAGCAAACAATTATGAAAATTAATTAGTTTTTGTTGTAGACAATTTTATAGAAGAGAAAGGTCTCATGGAAGGTAGAGAAGAGACAAATAATTAAACTACCTGCATCATATCATCAAAGTATATTTGTGGAATTTCAAAATGAAATGCATTATCCTCAAGAAAATAAAGATGATGATTAAATTCTTTAATCTATATTATACGATTAGCTAAATTTGATTTGCATATCTATTCTAATAATCTTTAAGGTAAATTGTAAGAAAATATTACATTAATTTTTCTGTACATTTATTATTCCTTAAAATCACCTATTAACCTATTTACTGAATCATCTGATGGTGTTATGAAATAAAAGGCATCATGCTTAGAATATGGTTTACGTTACAATTCCAATTTTTCAATTGTTGATATTCCCATATCTATCAGATCTTTGAGTTTCATCATTGAACTTAAAATTTTGGCTGTAATTGAATCTAAGATCATTATCAAACATCTTTCAGGATTTCTTTATTTAATTGCATGAACTAAATCGCAAAATCTATTTCTTGCATTTTATTTCATTTTAAATATTTAATGAAGTGAAAAAAGATTGAAATATTAATACTCATTATAAATATCAAGATCTTCCAGTAGTAATATAAAATGAATATTATTCATAAAATATTGTTTATTTAAAATTGGAGAACTATCATTATTTGAATAACTATAAAATTATACGTATTATTATTGATTCTCTATGGTAGCTATATATTTAACATTTTACAATTAATATACATTATATATATTATTAAATTGAATATTAAACTAAAATATATACTTAAACAATTAAGATTTTCTTTCAAAATGATAAAGTGAAAAACATAAATTATTAGTAAGAAAAATTCTAAAATAAAATAATTAAATTTACTTAACGATTACACAATGGCTTCAATAACATAATTAGATGATGAATATAAAATGTACTTCGAATAAATAATGGCTATGTTAGACTAATTAACATAAATAAGTTTAGAATTTGTGAGCTCTAAATTAACTTTTCTTGAAAAATATTCATAAACCCTAAAAGATTCTTAAATTGATGCAAGATAGCACAGAAATAATCAAATTAAGCATTTAGTTGATTATGTGAAAATGCATCGTAAATCTAAGACACGATCTGCAATTCATATTCCTGCAAGCAGAACCTTTCATTTTCATCATAAATCACTTGATATTTAAGATACATGGATAGAGGATAATGTATAAATAATGCCAAATTCCTGTTTAAATTAAAAGAGTATGAGTGATTCTAAGTCAATACATACAAAAACTATCAAAAATATTTTATAAAAGATGGTTTAAAAGAAATGTTCTCCCAAAAAGTAAGTTAATGATCCAGTCCTTAATTTATTGGAAAATGCAATGAATTTATTAGAGACACATCAATAGTTGTACTAGGTTGAATTTAATAAATTAAATAAAGATTATGAAGAAATTCTATAAGAAAATCCATAAATTTAGGCTAAAAAAAGCTTATAAAATAAATCCAGCAAAATCAAATAAAACTTGAATTCTCTTATTGAAACTTAAAAATCATTCAAGTCCTATTTGAATTCAATAATGTGAATAAATGACTAAATAATAATTTATTGATATTTATCACTTTTTTTTTGCACCTCCTCCTTTGCCTTTCTTTTTACCAAGTAATTTTGCTTGTTTCATTAAATTGTGCACAGTTTTTTCTTTTATTTTAGCCTCTTTCTCCAACTCTTCCTTCCAATATTATTCCAACTCTAATCTTCTTGCATTCATTCTAAAAATAAACAATTAATATACCTTTATTCAATACCCTCCTATGCTGTAATAGTCTTTTCCTTATCTTACATTTAAATAGTAGAAGTTTAATCTTCATTTCTAATTCTTTACCTTTCTTAGAATTCCCTATAACGTTCATCATCATATATCTTTTTATTTCTAATTAAATAGTCCTAACACTTTCTAACATCATTTAGATTCATCTTTGGATTTTCAGTAATATCTACACAAATTAAACTTGTATTATCTCTTAATGCATTAGCCAAAGCTTCACCACATTTCTCATCAAGTTTGCAGTTACATAGATTTAATTATAAAAGAGTATCATTTTTTTCAAGTGCTTCACATATAGCATATATTCCACTATAATCATAAGTATTTCTATCTTTGTCATGATTAGTTAAATTATTATTTTCTAAATCAATTACACGAATAGATTTATTGAATTCTAATAATTTTGAAATGGCAACTAAAGTCTTTGGCCCAAGATTATTACCTTCTAGTTCTAATCTAATATAGATTATAAGATCAACCTTTCTAAGACCATATTTTTTTCTAAACTTGCTGTTATCTCTTATCCTTCTTCATCAGCTATACGTTTCCTACTCATTGATAATCCTTTTAATGTATTATTATTTTCTGTAACTTTCACTAAAACTCTTATTTAAGTGGGTCTCAGATCTAATCCTGAAATAGTATAATCTAATTTAGAATCTCCAGTAGCCAAATCGATCATCATATTACCATACTCACCCTTTAATGTATTCATCTATTATATTTCTTCTTAACTTCTTTTTTCTTCCTCTTTTTTTCGATCTTCTTCTTATTTCTTAATTCTTTCTTATTCAATCAAATATTATTGGAATTTCTTTTATTTTTCCGCTTACTCCTTTTATTATGTCTCTTACTAAATAATTATATAAAATATTATATTACTTCTCTTTTCTTCTTTTACTCCTCCTCCAATTGCTTCTATCTCCTCTCAAGAGTTCTCTTAGTATTTGGTAAGATCTCTGTAATGATTGATTTGTGAGTCTAATCCATTTTAAAATAATATATTAAAATTATTAAAAATTTAAGAAACTGTTAAATCAAATACTATATTCCCTCAATATTCCCTTGATTAAAATTAACAATAATTTAAAGATCTCTCTACAACTATTTCCATATCCTATTAAATTAAATCATACACAATATGATACTATTTAAATATTCAAATTTACTTTAAACTATTAAATGAGTCTACACTTATAAATTAATAAAATATTAGAATAAATTATAAAGAGCTAGCAAATTAAAGTAAATCTACAAAAATTTGAGTTATGTTCACAAAATATGGAACATACTATTAGTTATAATATATAAAAATATAGAATATAATAATAGTAAGATATCATTATTTAAGTAAAAAATGATTAATAAAATTCAAAGTACTATTAATAATACAAATAGGATTATAATATGAAATTTGTCTAATCTAAATGGTTATCTTTTGAGTTTATTATTACAAAATAACTAAATATATTTATATTACTAAAATAACAATTAATAAAGTTATCTTATAGTTAAGAGATCATTAAAAATATTGTAATAGGGAAATAAGTATGTATTTATATAAACTTAATCAAAAATAAATGCTTAGATAACAATCATTATTTGATTTTATGAGTTTTATCATCATATTCTTTGATTCATCCAATGATAAATAATGTTAAACTCTTAAGAAATCAATTTTTCATTTATTAAATTATACAACATCGGTATTAATTATTTAAATATATACATCATGATTTTCAATTCTGAAATCTCAGGCTAATAGCAACATACAACATCACCTGTTGTAACTGGAGGTAGTGTTATTGCTTTGGTTTACAATGGAGGAGTAATTGTTGGAACAGATACTCTTTGTAGTTATGGAAGTATGGCAGCATTCAAGTATGAAATGAAAATAATGAATTTAGAAATGTATAAAAGATTGCATAAATATCCAAAAACACAATCTATGTATCCAGTGGTGAATTTTCTGATTTCTAATAAGTAGTGAAGGAATTAGCAAAAATTGATAGATCAGCCTTATAATATGATGATGGAGTTCATCCTTCACCTAAAGATTATGGAAATTTCTTAGCAAGATTATCCTATAAAAAAAGATGCAAAATTAATCCATTGTATTTACAGAATGTTATAGCTGTATTAAATACTCACAAATTAGGGATTTCATAATGGGGAAAGATATTTAGCACTTGTTGATATTTATGGTACCTATTTAGAATCAAACTTTATTACAACTGGATTTGCTAGTTACTTTTGTAAAGCTATCATTAGTAATTATTGGAATGAGAACTGTACTCTAGATTAAGCAAAATAAGTAATTAGAGAATGCTTTAAAGTATTAATGGATTCTATTAATAGGTCTTATTCTGTAGAGATTGCAGAGCACATGATGTTATTTAATTAGCATATGTTGATGCATAAGGTACACATATTGAAGAGCAAGAGAGAGTAGAGACTAAATGGGATTTTAATGGATTCAAATCTAGAGCTAATGAGAAATTACACACATAATGAACATTATTATTATATGATTTTTATTATTCAATCCTCTCATGGATCAGCTACTTATGGTCTAGTAGTAATAAAGCTTTCTCTTCCACTTGGTTACCAATCCATTGCTTCATACCAAAAAGTTCGCAATTTCATATCTCTACATCTAATAAAACGTTCAAATCTGCTTGATCTCCAAAAGAATTTATCTATTCTTTCATGTGAGTGATAAAGAATGTCATATAAACAAACTGGTAATAAAGTTCCAAGTGTTGTAAGCACCATACAAACTGGAGCTATTTTCAATACTGTTCTTAATGGTATTGGATATGAACTATTAGGTACAGGCATTATTGTTTATTATTATTATTAATATTATTTTATAATGATTTTTATTAAAATTATATTAATACTTCTTCTAAATCTATTCATTTAAATATGTATTAAAGAGTATTATCATAATATTCTTTAATATTTATGAAAGTCTATTATAAAAATAATAAATACTATTACTTTAGAATAAATATTCTTTCTTGAAATTATCTATTTCTAATTACATAGATGAATAAGTAAATAAATATGAAAAATTATTAAATTTACATTATATAATAGTAATCATTTTTTTGTCCTTTAAGCTTTCCAAATTAACTCCTAACTAGTCTCATACTATTTATCAAAGATATCAATATCTAAACAACGTTTACTTAATTATTTTTTACAATTTTACTCACTATAACTTTTAGCTCTTTAATTTGAAATCTAATTATTTAATATAACTTACTTGGTTCATAATTTCAAATTACTATTTAAAAGGAATACTATTAGTAGATGTAGGGATTTATTTAACATTTTTAGTGCTTGCATTATTAAGGTTATTTAAGAATGGGTTTTATGAAGATATTTGTTATGGAACCTGCTATTGTTAATTGATTACATTAGTATTATTTGAAAGGACTTAAGTTTATTAATTACCATAACAAGATTTTGAAGAAGACCTATTATTTTCTGATTACAGTTGTTGTTATTATTGGAAATAATTAAGAGGTCTCTGACTATTTTAAGATGTTTTAGCAGTACTACATTATTCATATTATCTATGAGATTAAGCAATTGAATCTATAATAGAAATGAATAGTTACATCTGAAATTATTTTCATAAGGACTCATACAGGGTGATTAATTTTCTTCAACAACCGTTGATAATTAAGGTTGATCTAGAATTCGTTTGGAATCTGGTCTATTCATGGAATAATGATGTTGATGATTCTCTTTATTTGCTTTTATCTCTTGGGAACGCATAACTTTTGTATTGAAAGCAAATTGTTTATTTTCATAAGTATTCTTTACACTTTAGGGTTACTACAATTCAAGTTATTGAGTCTTCTTCTATTTGTTTAAATCAACTGACATTTGCATAGATTTAGGTACAGATAGATATTAGTCTTCCCTGTAAGGTTCTTCAAGTTCTTTATTGATACTTTCAAATGCTGAATCAAATGGAGTACCTTGAAGTTGCATAATTGAAATCTAAGAGAGCATGATTAAATGATTACCTTCTTAGGGTTATTAAATATTTTTGAAAAGTTTTCTGGCTTATATACTTCATCTGGTTCTGTTTTATTTGGTCTTATTGGCGACAATTTGATTTGGTCTTTTGGCTAAGAATGTTTATGTCTACGATGTTGAGTTGTTATTAACTATTATAATAATGATGCCTTAATCAATAGAGATAATGTATTTACATTGCATTGATTCTACTTATGGGTTTCAATAGTGATTTCCATGAGTTGACTGAAAATAGTTGTCCAACCTTAGAGTGTTTGTTTGATTTGTTGAATATCTTAAGATAGACAATCTATATTGAAAGAGTGAGCTTCCATTAAACCACTTTAGGGGTGATCATACATTTGATTGTTAAAAATATAAAATGTCAAATTAATAATCAGGTAATGAAAAATCTAAAAGCAAATCCTAAAAATTATAGACAATGGAATTGAATGGAAAAAATTATATATTATTAGATAAGTATTTTTATAATCCTGATGATGTAATTGGTGAAGGTGCATTTGGTAAAGTATATCGTGGATTCAATTTCTAAGCGTAATATTTTTTGTCTTAATATTCCTTTTAGTTAAAATAACGGAAACGACAAAGAATGTGCAGTAAAGAAAATGGAGCTTCCAGAAAATATGGCATTAATGAGTGATAGAGAAAAAATGACTTTGGATGCTGTAAGAAAAGAGATTTGTGCTTTAAAATTACTTAAACATCAAAATATTGTTAAACTTTATGATGTCAAGAAATTATAAAATGTTATTTATATGGTTATGGAACTATGCAATGAAAAGGTAAAGTTAAATAGATTCTTAATGATCTTAGTCTCTATCTGAATTCATAAAGGAAAATAAAGATATCACTGAACCAGAAATAAGATACAAATTTGGAGAAATCCTTAATGGATTTAAATATCTTAGGAGCAAATAAATAATCCATAGAGATGTGAAACCTGAAAATATACTAATTCGTAAAGGAGTATTAAAAATTGCTGATTTTGGATTTGCCAAATAACATAACTCAAAAACATAATTACATTCTTATTTAGGAACTAGAGCTACTATTGCTCCTTAAGTAATTTTAGGTATATACATTTTTAATATAAATTTTAGGTGATTATACTGATAAATGTGATATTTGGAGTTTAGGTGCTACACTTTATTTTATGTGTTTTAAGAAATATCCATATAAAGAATTCTATGCAAGTGAAATTAAATTAATGGAATTGATGAAAAGAGATTTTATTGAATTTCCAAAAACAGGTATGTAAGTTTCTTAACCTTTATAATAAATTATTGTATAAATGATGAGGTATAGAGAAGAAGATAGAATAGATTGGAACGATTTATTTGCATGTCCTTTATTTCAAAATAAATTATTAAAAGAAATGGGATTAAATATTTTTGAATATCATGAACCATAAGATGATTCAGTTGATATTAATGAAGCTAAAATTGATGATTTTGATTTTGAAATGAATGATCATTCTGAATAAGAAATTGAAAGAATTTATGAAAATGCTAATGTTGTTATTGATTAAGCTGAAAAATAAAGAAAAAATGAAGATATCTTTTCTAAATTAATTAGCAGATTAACTTTTGAAAAAGGTAAATGTATGTTCTTAAGATTATTATCATAAAGAGTTAAAGAATATGAATTAACTTTATCTAATAAACTAATCTTTGAAAAAAGTAAAGTAGATATATCAGATCATCTTAAATCATTAAGATTTGGATTAAATAAATTTGAACTTATTATTAATAGAGGATTAGTTGAATGGATGGAGGTAAATAAAAATTTTAAATATTACTGTTGTTGGGATATTAATAATCCAATAGGTGTAAATGAAACTGATTGGGAGAATTTTTTGACTGAAGGATTAGATAGAGAAAAAATTAAAAAAGCACTTGAAAAAGAATTAAATATAACTTAACAATATGTTTACAGTGCATCATAAGATTAATTATAGTAATTTTAATAAATGAATGAAAAAGCATTTTAAAAATTGAATGTTAATAAAGAATTTATGAGTTCTAATTTTGAGTGCAATAAGAATTTTTTTAAAGTTCTCTATGATCTAAGTTTAGGATTAGCTAGATTGCTATTTCCAGAAATTGTTAAAATTAGAAATAATCTTGATTCACTTCATAAAGTACTTCCAACATTAGTTTTAGTTGATGATCTTTTCATATTATTAACACTTGACTCAGTATTTTCACATACTGATTCTACTTTAGTGAATTACACAGCATTTTTTGAATTAAGAAAAAAAAACTATTCAGAAGATTAAGTCATGTATAAAACAATGTATTAAAGAGTGATGAGAGCATATGAAGTATTTTATGAATGATTAAATTATTCATTCTAATTTAGATATATTTTATAAATGAAATACAATTATCAATATACGCTATATTTAAACTATATATAATTATACATTAATTTTAAAATCTAGAATAATTTAATACTCATTCATATATATATCTATATACTCTTTGAAACAGTAAAATTTCATTTTCATTAGAATATATTTATGCCTCAAATTAATTATGTTTAATATTAATATCATCTATATATATTACATTCAATAATATTATGACTCGTCTTCCTCTTCTGATTCTGGCATGTCAAGGTTTCTCTTTTATTTTTTTGGTTTTGGTACTCCTTCTGCAGTCACTCTTCTAATTACATTAAAAATTATATTTACTTTTTCTTCTTCTTCTTTTTTTCTTATTATTATTCTTCTTAACCTTCTTCTTTTTATTCAACTTTTTAAGGTTAATCCACCACTTATTCAATTTCTTCATCATCTTCTGAATCATCTTCTGCTTGATGTTTTAATGTTTCAATTAATTCACCCTCATTCACTTATTAGAATTATCTATCCTTATGATTTCCCCATTTCCTATTTTTTCCTCTAGCGTCTTTAGGCATTTAATAATTTTTTTAATATATATATATATATTTATATCAGCGAACGGATCATTCATCACTTTATGATAAGTAATGTAATAATATTTCATCATTATTTATAAGTTAATTATCAACACTGTGAGACTTGACCTGATGAATGTTGATACTCAAAGTGTTTAGAGATATTTTATTTAAATAATTTAAATAAATTAATAATTAAATTTCATACTTAACATAGAATATTAATTGCTAATTAATCAATCATTTCAATAAGAATCATTGTTAACTATAACCTCAACACATTGATGTAATGCATCTAAAATTTGGAAAGTAAATTAGATCTAATTTATTATTATTGAATAGTAATTAAGCATCCTTTTTAAAATTTGATTGAATATCAAATACTAATTATTTTCATTGATAAAGCCTTCTATTAATTTAATTAAAATAAACAAAAATCAAAATTAACCAAGATTTATGATTAAATCAAGAAAAAAATAGGATCAAATTCTACTTGGGAGATGCAATCCTATTGCAAGACAATTATATTAGTACTACTACTCAAAGAAAATTAGGGTTTAATTTCTTTGAAAGCAAGTTTATAATGAAATAAGATGAAAGCTATACTTCATAATTATTTGTAATAAAATTAATGAAATAATTATTTATAATATATAATAATATTTTTAAAAAAGAAAAATAAAAAAACAATTGATTTTTTGAATGAAGATGCAGTTTCTGAGGAATGCAATCTCAATAATAATTCAAATATTATTTTTTCAGTTAAAATTCATTAATCATTAAACTGAATCTTCTTCACAAGCAGGGCAATAAAAATTAAAACGTTTTTAATCAATTTTTTCCACTTTGTTTTGAGAGTAACATTTAAAAGTACAAAAGCGATTTTTACATTTCAATACATTCATGTTAGTTTTAATTTAAAATATCTCTTCTAATTATTAAGATAGTAGCAATTCAAACAAATTTTTATTAGACAAACATGTTAAATCATTTATTTTGATATTCTTATCACAAATGCATTTAAGATATTTATTGGTATATCCTTTCATATTTAATTCAAGGAAGCATTTCAATAGAAATTAATCCTTTTGATATTCTTAAATTAGTTAATGATTGATAAGGCATTTTTAATTTTCATTTTAAATAGAATTATCCTTTTTATTTTCATTTTTCTATTAAGTATTTAACTTATCAACATCTGTATTTTTGTTGTTCTAAACTAAATCCCCAGGTTTTGGAAAATTTTAATCTTTATTATCTTAAATTTAAGTGTCTTATTATTATTATTTAGGTGTTTAGTGTGATTGAATTTATTCATGTTAAATTTCATTTTTGGGTTGGTTTTAGAATATCATTTCATTAAGCTTCTGTTTAATAGAATTAATTTATTCGTAAATCTCATCAATCATTTTATCAATTGCGTTTTTCTTTTCAATGTACTATTGTTATTAATATTAATTGATATTTCCAACTAATTGAAAATCCTTCAATTTACACAAGAAATCTTGAAAGGTTGTTTTTATTTCATCTATCATAGTCGAATTATATTAGGATGAGGTGAATTCATTTTTAATAAATTTATTCTTTTAATTTTATTATTAATCTAATCCATCTTAATTGAATATTTTCTTCCTAGTACCTATTATTGTGGCCTGTTGATTTATCATTGCTAATATTTTGAAGATTTTAATAAAAAAAATTCAGAAAAACTTTTATTTTTATATATAAAAGAATATAAATAATTGTTCAAAGAATGATGAATATTATAATATATTGTTATAATAAGCAGTATATAATGAATCTTTAATTAATTATCATCAATAGTTTAAATCATTTAGAGTTTAAGTAATATTAAATTGAGATTATAGAATCTGTTAGATTGTTATATTTATAATAAGTATATTTTGAATTTACATAAATTTAGTTAATTCCATGATATTAAGATTTATTCAAGAAGAGAATATGATAGATCAGAGTAGATTATTGAATTTTAGATTCTCTAATAATATTTTAAGAACACATAAAATGGTTAAGGCTATTAGAAACCCTAATCTAAATGGAATTTCTATTAAAATTTTAAAGTGCTACTTAAATGATTAATTTATAAACTAAGTAAAACTGAATAATAATTTTGATGTTTCATTGAATTGTAAATTAATTAATTAAGCAAGTTTACTCATTAAATGAATAATATATAATTACTTTAGTAATTTAAATTATTTAACTCTAAGATTGTGTTAAAGAAACTCTAACTATCAAATATCAATAAAATCTAATTTAGATCTAAAAAAAGAATTTAATAATTAATAATCTCCTCTACAGAGTTTTTAGAAACTGAAAATACAAATTAAAATGTTCTGAAAAGTGTAAAAATAAATAATTAATTATATTAATAAATATTATATATATATAATGCAAGAAGATAAAAGCTTTGCGATCATAAAAAGAATGCAAGAAACAAATTATCAACCTCAAGATGGTGATTTAAAAGAGCTGTTAGCAGGAATTTAAGTAAAATTTCTAATTTATTTTTTTGAGAACCTAAGGATAATTGATATAAACTTTGATGAAGAATAATTAACGAATAAGTTTATTAATAACTTAGAAGCTAGTAGATAACGATAAATAGTTTTATAGTGTATTGTTTACTATAGTAAAGTCATCTTAAAAATGGAAATAATATAAAGCTGATGTTTTAGTTATTAGTGTTATTCCAAGTCTCATTACATTAAATATATTGAATGGAGAAGAAATTGTATCTGTATTATTGTTAGCTGTCTATAATGAATATTTAGATTTTATTAATTAATAAAATGAAACTCATCTATCTTTAGATAGCTTACCAGTAATGAAAAATAAATATGAAAATACTTTTCATAATGCAAAAAAAAGAAAATAGTATTAAATCATTACAGAAATAACATAAACAAATTTATTGGAAATTCATTAAATGTTACTTGAGTTATTCTTAATATATCTTAATTAAATGGATTAAGTGATTTTAAAATAAGCCATAAGATTAGGATATATTTTTTGTGGATCATCTTATACAAATTAAGAATTAAAAACTCTGGAATATCATGGTGTATAGGATTAGATCTTTAAAGTGTAAATGAATGATCGATCTATGGAATTATTATTATTCATTGTTTCATCTATCAATATAAGAGATGAATCTATCTTGCATGTTCATCATCTCATAAATTTAATAAGGAAGAAGGCTGCTAATGAATCAAGATTTAGTGTGGCAGGCTTAGCATAATCAGTAAAAACTATAACAGATGATGTCTTCGAAGGAGTATTTTGAAATAGTAATTTATTCAAATATATTTATTATAATTCATTTTTATAATAAATCCAAATTATTAAGAATCTGGAAAAGAGAAAATTCAATTAATTTTATTATATTTTAACACTAACTATTCACTTTTTGGATTTCTTTTATTTTTCATATTACTCTCTAAGTTTTCTATCATTTCTCTATAAGTTTTCTAAAACTTCTTTATTTTTTTAAGCCATAGGGATATCTCCTACTCTTAAAGATTACAAATCAGATCTGTTCTTATGATCACTTTCAAGTAGTTATTTATCCATCTTAATCTTAAATGGAACTACATATCTATAATCCCAATATCTCACATTATCAAAATTAATAAATCCTATGTATGTACCATATACTGTTGAAACCTTTTATCCTTTGCATGTAATATCTGCCTAGAAGTAATCAGAAGTTCTAAACTCTTAATTTAAATTTACTTCTTTTTTACTTTTCCAATATCTATAATACATTATAATCCATTTGCCTTATCTTGGAATGTAATTTTATTAGTAGATTCCTATCTAAGTTAACCAAAGAAAGTTCCACTATAGAGTTCATTAGGGAAATCAAAATCAATCTTTTACCCATCATTGAACTCAATAGATCGCTTACCTTTATTAATAATCTAATATAGAATTGTTTTATACTGTCACAGAATTTAAACCTGCTCTTCCTTCTACCAAATAATATCCATAGTATCTATATTTCTTCTTTGGTCCATAAATTAAAAAGTAACTTACAGGTGGATGATGCATAATTTATTCACAATATACTTATGTTCCATCATTATATGATGCTTGTAAAGTTTCACCCAAAATTGGATTAAGCTAGATTAATATCAATAATACAGGTTTCAAAAATGTATTGGTCCAAAAAAATGAAGATAATGTTGCTGTAATAACTAATTTAAATCTTTCCAAATGATCTGGAGTCATTGTTGCCTTTGTAATATATAAAGGAAATATGGAAGCTATGATAATTTACTTATATTGATTACTTCCATGAACAGCAGTTTCTAAAGCAGTTTTAGGAATCATAACTCTAATAGGAAAACTCACTTTAGTAAGATTTAATGATCCTGACAAGATTTTCTTACCTATTTATTTTACCATTTCTTTTCCAACACTTCTAGCTTTGGTTACTACTTTTTTGTCAGCACAAATTCTTCCTCCTTTTTCATATCCTTCAATATGACGAATCTCCTCATCATTTGGGAAATTTTTAAAGCTAAGCACTAATTAAAGCATTTCATCTCCTGATATATCATGATAACCAACATAATCCAATTTATCAGGATCAGCTATTCCTTCATTTTCCTTATCCTATTCTTAAACTTATGTTATAGGATCAAATCCTTTTTCTTCTAATTCTTTATCTTCATTAGTAACAACTTAAGTATCATCCTTTAAGTTTATTAAATATTTACCTCAACAAAGTCACTCTCATCTTTTTCTTCTTATTACGGTTAATTAGTCTCGGGTTTCTTTTTTTTGAACCAACTAAGCATTTTTTAATGACAATTAATTTAAAATAAAAATTTATTAGTATTAAATTCAATAAAATATTCAAATAACAAAAAAGTATAATTTTCTACTTTCTCAACTAACATATGAGGGTTTGTAAAAATACATTATTATATACATAAATAAAAGTTCATAAAGAGTTTTCTTTTTGTATTTTATAGTAGTCATCCTTTTACATCAATTTATTTAAAATTGGTAATATATATCTTCTCAATTAATTTTTGCTGTCAGGAATTTTATTAAAATTTGTCTTTTCAAAAAAATGAAGCCATTCAATATTTCTATCTGTTCCTAATTTATATTTCTTAGCTCTTTGTGATAACATAAACTCTCTTTATGTTAATTTTTTTTTTATTTATATTAAATCAGATATCAATTCTGACAATTTTTAAATATTGTATTTATTAACTATAATAGAATCGGAAGTAGACATTTTAGAGTCAGTAGATAGTTTCTATCTAATAGTATCAAGTTCGTCAGTAGAATCTAATGAATCACAACTTTCAATTAAAACATTTGTCGTTAATAATTATTTTAAATAGTCCAACTATGGTTGAAGAGATTCTTTTGACGAAAAACAATATAAATTCTTGTTTAAACTATCTGATTATGTTTAACCTTCGAATTCATTTTCTTCACTCTAATATAAAGATTTAGATTTAAGAAATGTTAATTAAAGTTCACTTACTATATTCTTAATCTTATTCTAAATACCTTTGTACTTAATTTCAAGATCATAAAACCATGAGGGGTATAAATATTTCCATTTGATTAACTTTTAATCTTTTTAAATATAGGAATCCGAATTGGATGTTTATTCCTCTTCTTTCAACCATTGTTAATCTATTAATAGTTTTTTATCATATTTAAAATGAATTCTATGTCCAATCCAATGAACATTATCTTCATTTATATTTACATCCAAAGCATAAATCACATACTAATAAAATAGTGTTTAATCTTTAATCTTATCTAAATTTCTAAAGCTGTCTTCTAATTTCTTTTAAATTTCAGAATTAAGCATAATCTAACACCAAAATCTCATCATATATCCAATCACCTTAAAATGAGGATATTAATTATTTTCATTCTTAAATTCAAACTATTCTTAGTAAATCTCTTACATCTCATCAATTAAATTTTCATGCATCTTTGTATATCCACTCATTAGTCTTTAATATTTCTCATAGAATTGAATATAAAGTGAAATGTTTTAGCTGTATTTTTATTGTTAATAATTTTCCAGATATAGTTGATTGAAGAATATGCAATAATGAGCTATTCTTTTAAACATTTAAAAACATTTTCTTATAATATTATTTTCAGGTTAAATCTGTTGAGATAATTTAAAAAAGTCTACAACACCCCATTTTAAGCAAATCAAGGTTTGAAGATCTTCATCATTAATTTGATCCTACTACTACATTTCATTTATAATTCCATTTTAATTATCCTTATTTTACACATATTTTGGTAAAGCCACAGCCAATTGAAACCATGTAGATACAATTGTTGAAATAGGATCATTGTTAAGTTAAACTAAAGTATCAGACTAAGTATGCATTTCTTCAAAATTCTCTTAATGTATTGGATGACTTTTATTATTTATATTTCTCATTTTTAAACTGAAACCCGATATCTGAAAATATGATGTGCAAAATTAACATTTGCTTTATTAACTAATTAAAGGTTGACTTTCTTCCTACTCCAATTTAAACTATTCATTAGCGTACATTGAAATTGACTTGTTCTAGGCATTATTCTATGTATTTAGGTTTTAGTGATTCTAATTTTCATCATGTTCTTTTTCATCACCACAACACCAACAAATTTGGTTTCCCATAAAAATTCAATATAGAATGTTTAGGAATTTATTATTTTTATTATTTCAAAATCATTTTCACATGTATGCACTACTGATTCTATTTTTAAACATTTTTTAAATTACATAGGCTTTTAATATTGAGAATCCTTCGAAATTGAACTACGTTTCTTAATTTAAGAAAGAGTAGCAATAAGAAAAAATTCTGTCTATTTTATAATATGAAATTCTTTTTTCAATCATTTATATAAAACTAATTTAAATTTTCTTCTTAGGTACTATTATTCTCTTGTTTATTAGGTCAAATAAATATTGAATTACTCTAAAGTTATAAAATTTCTTTACTTTGTGAAAATTGATTAATATATTTTATTTTATTAAAAGAATGTCAAATAATGAATAAGCAAGAAGAAGAAGATCAAAAAGAGGAGAATTATAAGGAGATTTTAAATGTACATTCAATGGATGTGGAAAGGAATATTTAAGTTATCCTGCATTATACACTCACATCAAATCAAAACATGGTCCAGAACATATAAAAGGAATGTAAAGGCCAAAAGGATAGGGAAGTAGAGGAAGACCTAGAAGAGACGAAGTAAGGTTTATTTTTATTTAGTTAAACACTCATTAAGCCATAGAACAACCACCTTTTTATTTAAAAGTACAAATAGAGGCTAAACAATCTATTGATGATTTTTTACTTGATTTGGTTGGAGATAAATATAAATAAATTCTTTAGGCTGAAGCAGACATGATTTCTAAGTATAAATACAAATTTAATCCATTTTAGTTGTGATTTAAGAAGTAGAATTAATTTAGTGTTTTAATTTATTGAATCTAATTTAAGCAGTAAAATTGAAGATGATTCTTTTATGTATACTTTAGATGATGTTTTAAGAAGAAATGAACATAAATATGAGGCTGAAAATGATATTATTAAAATTGGATGTGATGAAACCATATGTCTCTTCATCAAAGAATTATCTTTTACTCTAAATTTGAGATTTATATAAGAAATAGCATATTTTCTCTTAGGCTTTCGAAATTATATATTTAACAACAATAATATCAATTCATAATCTCCTCCATTATAATTTGGAGATTTAATGAATAGTTTTATGCAAGAAAAGAATAATTATTTTAATGAAACCGTATTATAATAATTTTATTAAGAACTTCAAGACTAAGATTAGTATTTGTTTATTTTTATGATAGAATATTTTTAAAAATAGATAAAAGTGAGAAATTGCAAAGAAAAATTGGGCTACATTTTTGTACCTGGCTATATCATTCTAGATATACTAGATAATAAGTATAATTAAATGAACAAAGAAATTAAATTGTAGTCTTTTGAAAAAATATAGTTTATAAAATTGTTTTAAAATCAAATTATTCATTTATATAGTATATAAAAAATACAACTTTATGCTATTATCTTCAAAAAATCTCACTAATACTGTTAAATGCAAATTAAAAAAAATATAATCATCTTTCTTTAAAACGAGAGATGCTATTGAAATATGAAATTATTTATTAAAATTATTAATTATAATATGAATAAATTTCTAATTTTAGCAGAGCTTATTCACTTTCTTTCATTTATCTTGCTTTATTATAAAATTAAAAAAACTAGAAGTTGCTTAGGGATATCATATAAAACTCAAGAAATATATCTGATAGTATTTTTAACAAGATTTTGTGATCTAAATATACATTTTGAAACTATAGATTATGTGCTTAGATTATTTTACTTAACTTTGACAGCCCTTTTAATTTATACAATTAAATTTTAAAAGCCTTTTTGCTTGGTATTTAATATTAACTACTATTTTAGACATATTAACAAGATTAGGATTAATCCTAATTTTAAGTATACATTTATCCTGCAGCATTTATACTCACTTTGATTTTTCATACAGGTATATCTTTTACATAAATATGCTAATCATTTTCTATTTGGTTAGAAGCATTAGCAATTTTACCACAAATGAATCTAATGTAGAAAATTTAAGATGTAGAGAATTTAGCAGGATATTATGTTTTGTGTTTAGGGGTATATAGAGGTCTTTATGTGATAAGTTGGTATTGTAGAGTGTTTCATGCTGGATGGTGGTGTTCAACTACAATTTTTGGAGGAACATTAGCAGCACTTGTTTATTCAGATTTTGTTTATTTATTTTTTAAGAATAGAGGAGCATTTAAAGTTGTTGTTTGATTTATGAATTTGCAAAATAATAGTTTAAATCACTAAATTACCACAATATATTTTTGTTAATATTTTTAGTTAATAAAATTATAATCATTTTAAAAAATAAAACTAAAAATCAATATAATCTTGCTTTGATATATGGAAGCCATTAAAGAATTCTCATTTGAACATCCTTACTAACACTAATTTTTTAATTATGATTTGTTACTTATTTGCAAGATTATTGAATTAAGGAATTTTACATTTTAATTAATATGCTGATCTACATAATTCAAATTATTCATCAAAGGATAATTAACATATATTTGAATCAATCTTAAGAATTATATCTTCAGCCTTTGATTGAAGTGTTTTAAGAAATTCATAGAATTAATTTGGAACTTTGATAGATATCATTTCATATTCTTTTAATTTTACTTAAATATCAGAAAAATTTGGTTTACTATCATAAAACTATTAACTTAACTATTTAATAAATATTTAGATTTACATTTGATGTGTAGATATCGTCAACATCTCTAAAAATAGCAAGAATTTCTGCATTCCATTGCTGAATCTTAGTAATTTATTATCTTAATTCATTTAATTTTGGTAATGAAAATTTGATTTCTGTTTTCTAAATCTAGAGTTTGATTTCTTTATCATATTGATTTGCTAATTGATCATATTACTCTAATGTTGACTGTTATTTCAATTGTATTTGTAATTAATTATTTAGATCTTATTAAACCCTTAACATTTATATAGTTTTAAAAACTTAATGATCACTTTCTTATAATAATTCTGGATATTTTTCTTTTATATAAGTGTAAAGTTATTCTGTTCTATCCAATTATGGTTTTTTTAATTACTTGGTCTTAAAAGTTGCTCTACTTTACAAGAGTTCATTTGATGTGAATAAAAATTCTTTTTGGCAAATAATTGATAAAAGAATCTTTTATTAAGGTAAATGTATTGGTAACCATTCACCTTCAGCATATAATCCTAATAATTAAGATAATGAATAGTTCTTCAAATCATTATATGATGTCAACCATTAATCTATTTTTTATTCAAGAAGTTCAAGAAGTTCTAGTTCAACAAGTTATGCCGGTAAATTTTTACCAATTTTCAGAAAATCTTTAAATTCATCTACAGTTGGTAATTAGAATTGAGAGTAAATATATTCTCCTGAATTGGGAAGTATATTTTTTTCAAGTCCTTACTTTTATTTGAAATAGCTATCATGAAGTTCTGATAAAGGTTCTATATATTAATCCCACAGATTCTCATTTAGAATTAAAAATGGAATATTCATTTTCAGCAAACAAACTACTAATATATTATTATATACTTCTGCAATTATATTTATCTTAATATTATTCTTTTAATTTTTTAATCCCCATACATTCATAATGATACCATTCTTCACAATTATCACATTATATCATATATTTAACTTGTTACTATTATTTTAAGCACTATTAATGAAATAATTAAACATTATTTTCATGTAAACTTTTTATTATCTAAAGATCTGATATTGCTGATTCTCCTCCTTGTCTACAAGTACAATAAACTTCTTCTTGACTATACAGATTTAGTAGTTCTTAAGATTACATTTTTATCCAATCTAAAAAATTTGGGCTTCCCATTTCAACTTCTAAATTTGGTAATATTTTTCTATTCATTCCTTTTTTATAACATCTTTTATTGTTATTTTTCTTTATTGTTTAATTTGCAGTATCTTATATCAAAATTTCATTAGGAGATGATTTAAAGGCTTTACCTAAAGGTACATTAGCATCATAAAAGGCTATGTTATCATCCCTCATTAACTTTGAAACTTATTTTACTCTTTTAGAATGTTTTATTGAAAGACTTTCTTGATCGACAATAGGTAAAGATTCTTCTTAACTTTTTATTTTTAATTTATTTATAGATTTAAACATTTTTTTTTTAGTGTTTGAAATTTATTATTATTATTATTATTGTGATTATTATTATTATTATTATTAAAATTATTCTTATTATTATTATACTGATTATGATTAAGAATTCTTTAATTCTTAAAGCTAACTTTAATCTACATAATCTAAGAAAGGCTTCAATTTCTATACCATAATTAAATTTTTTAATCTGGGTGTGTCATTAATCATATCTTAAGCCATTTGTATCCAATTATTAATAACTCTAAATTTCTTAGCCATCACATAAAATTCAGGCATAAAAACCTCAGAATAATAATGAACATCCTTAACACTTATTACTTTCAATGCCACTTCAGCCTAACTATTTATTGTTACTAATTTCTCAATAGAACTAATTAATTCTTAACTTATATAGTTCTTCTCTATTCCTATTAAAACTAGACAAAGAAGCTCTGGCACCTTAAAATAATAAAGTAAATCTCCAGTTAAATAATAAGATTCAGTTTATGATTCTGAATCCTTTGATTTTTTCTTTTTTTTTGGTTATTATTCTTCATTTAAATTAAGAATTTAATATTGCCATGATTAAAATTGATCAATCCAATCATCTACTTATTAAGATATTTCTTCATTTTATAAATCTCTTTAATAATCTTTAAGTTTTTAAACTTTAACTAGTTAGAGTTTTTTTAGTTTATTTTCATCCAATTTTGATAATTGTTTTAAGTAATATTTTAATGTATTCTAAAAATTAAAAAAGAAATTCTATGCAAGTTTTGACAATTTTATTCCTTCTTTCTTTTTTTTGTTTTATGGATTTTGTGCATATATTTAGAGCATCTCTTCTTTTAATTATTTTATAGATTCATCACTTTATAAAGCTATCATAATTGATTCAAATAAAGAATCTTGACTTTAAATTACTGATTTTATCCAATTCACCTTTAAAGATGATGCATGCAAATTTTATAATTCTCTTACTAACTATTCTTCAACAGGTAATTTTGGAGCTTCATCTAATAAATTTTTGATTAATTCTTAATTTTATGTTTGTACAGCCTCTTAAGCATCTTTGTTCCATTTTTCTATATGTTGAGTTAATGCTTAAATAATTTACAAATCTTTAGTGCCACTTAAAAATGGAGATTAAAACATTTATAATTTATCTATTTAATCTTGAGTTTATTATGAACCATGTTTTTATATATATATCTTTCTAATTGTTTCAATACCATCAATTTATAATGTTGTTTCATCATTAACTCTTAATGTTTATTTTATAATACCAACTTATGCATGCCAATCTAATATTTGAAGTATAGTTTATCTGACTTTAACCATTAAAGATAATTCTTATTTATATTTCAGACCTTCTTTAAATAATTCCCATAATTTATTAAAAGATTTATTTTAATTACTCTTTTTATTTGTTTATTGAACTTATACTTATTTATTATCAATTAAAGATATTAATTAATCTTTCCATATTTAAACTCTCTCAGCTATTTTATTAATTTCTTAAACTTTCTCTGGATCTATCTATTTAATAATATCTGAGGATGGCTAAAATAAAGTATTTGGATATTATTGCAATTCAAAGTTTTCCTGATAAACATCAACCAATGTTACATTATCATTATAATTTATAATTTCATTTGCCAATTAATTCCATTATAAAACTTTATGATTTATATCCTATAACTATTTAAGATCATCATTTATTATGCCCCTATTAAGAAGAATCTATATTTAATCATTAGCCTCTTGATGTTAACCAGATAACATATTTTATTTTATTTAATCCAAAATTTAGGAATAATCAATTATACTTTGTAATTTTTCTTATACATCTAAATAAAATGGGCAATCCAATAATTCTAGTAATAACTTTTATTATAATTCAGGATCATCTATTTATTATTGTGCTCTTTCATTTAATTCAATTGCCTATTCATAGAGTTCATTAAACTAATCAAACTCATCACAAGTAACAATCTATTAGAGAATTTATTAATTAAACTTTCTAGCTTGAGCTAGTGTTATTTTTTCTATTTTTTCTCCTTAATTAGAATTCTATTAACCTAGTCTTGTTTTAGTTTACTATGTTTTTGTAAATTTTGTAATTTTCTCTACTAAATCTAAAACATATTCATATAATCGTTTGTGTAATTGTTCAAATGCCTTTATCTCTATAGGTAGCTACTTATATTCTTGATTGCAATTAGAAAGGACTCTAAGTTAAATTTTCTATGTTAATGAGTTAGATATCATTTTATCAAATACATAATCAAAATTCTCATTGTCATTAAATGGTATTGAAAGTTTAGATAACTTTTAATAGAATTATTCAGATCTTTAAACTTACTCCCTTAATTATTATATTTCAGGTGTTATTATTGGTATTTATTCTTCATATTTTTCTAAAGCTTATTTTAATTTTTCTAAAGTTTATTTTTCCTTAAATAATTTGTTTAATTATTTTTGTATTTATATTGAGGTTTAATGTATTTATTTTATTTATTCAGGTACCTCATATTTTAATTACTATCCTTGCTCTAATAATGTTTATAATTAAGCCAAATGAACCTTTTATTTGCTATTTATGAGTTCCATTATATCTTATTTCCATTTATTTTATTACATCATTTTATCTTCATTTAATTTGCTAATGTACTATTGAATTTTTTCATTCATATATTCATCAGTGAATTTTAAAGCATGCCTATGTTTAAATTGATTATAAATTATTAAACTTGGAAATAACAAGTAAAATTTTGCTTTGGTAATGTTATAATCCATCAATTTCAAAAACATCAATGCCTTTTCATTTACTTGTTCTTATGTTATAGTTAATCCACTTAAAATTAAGCCATCACCACTAAATCCCTTATTCTTCTTTTTAGTATCTTCTGCTGTTGTTTCATCTGTTTAATTCAATATTAAGGATGATGAGAAAAGTAAATAATCATCAATATCTTAAAGATTCTAGATTTACTCAGTTTAAAATATTAGACTTTGTCTCTAAATATAAATAACTACTTTTACATGCTTTTAAAATATTTCTAATGTTTTTTCAGGTTTATCAGGAACTATTGCTTAACATTTCTCATCAACTATGATCATTCTCTTAGAATGCAGAAATCTGTTCTATTAATGAACTTCTTGAACTTTCACATCACTTTATTCAATTTCCATTGGATCATCAATGAAATTCATAATCTCTTTAATATTTATATAATTTTAATGAATTCTTGATAAATTTAAAAGAAGGGAAACTATAATTGCTTTTTGTGGCTTTATTTAGTTAAAAATGAATAAAAGAAAAAGGTATTATTCATTTAATAAATTTAATCAACTCATTAATTTCCTTATCATTATTACAGCAATTTTTAATCTTTGAAATTAATAATCATTAATTATTATTAATCATAACAATATATCTCAAAATGATTGGTTTCATAAATTTATTTTTTTTGGTTAAGTTTTCAAATAAGCTTAAAATAGATTTCAAATATCATTAAACTAATACAAAAAGATATTATTTTTGGCTAGTAGCAGTATATAAGTAATTTCAAAGAAAGTAAATTATGTTAGTAAAAAATATCAATTTTATAATATTTTTGGAATGTATTTGAATAAAATAAAGATGAAATAAACACATAAATAATATAATTGATTTTGTTATATGAATTTGAAACTTTTTAGCATATCATCAATTTTAACCAACAAAATGAAATCTTAATGAAGTAAATGATGATGAAAAAGATTTTAGAATTGTTTAAAACATCTTAAATAATAAATTATCAATTAAGCAAAGCCCTTCTATTACAGTTTTCATAAACTAACATAAACAATTTACTAATTTAAGACTTATTAAAACAAAATTAAAAAGTTATATTCTTCAGAAAAAACAAATAAACAATGATTTATTTCCATCAAAATAAGTAAA